>CM072925.1:169708355-169885855 GCA_036971965.1 Nyctalus aviator
TCAATTATATCACTGCTTAGAGAGCAGGTAAGAGCAGGAGACAGAGAAGTGATCAGGGGATGGAGCGGGCCACAGAGGTGCCCTGGCTCTCTATTTCCATTGCTTCTGGAAGCTTTGCCTCGTGGGATGAAGGCATCAGTGAGGCCAAAGACTTTCACCTGACCTGTCCTCGGAGGGATTCTTTTTGTCTCCTACAGAACACACAAGGGTAAAACCCCTTCTCATCAAAATGTGGCCTTTCCCAGCGATCTCAGGGCGGTTGAGGTGGTTTGCAGAGGCAAAGTATGCAGAATTTGGAAATGGGGCCCACCAAGCACTTCCCACACCTGATACAATGCTTGGGCACAATGCTTATAAGTTTGACATATATAATACTACTTCCTGACATTTCACCTGTTCCCCCCTCATTTTACATTAAGAATTATAACCCAACTAGAGGCCCGGTGCACAAAATGTGTGCACGTAGGGGGGTCTCTCAGTCCAGCCTATGCCCTCTCACAGTCTAGGAGTCCTCGGGGGACGTCCAACTCACAGCTTAGGTCCGCTCCCGCAGTGTTCTTAGTTGGACTTCCTTACCGCTGCCATGGAAGTGGGAGAGGCTCCTGCCACTGCTGCTGCACTCACCAGCTGTGAGCCTGGCTTCTGGCTGAGTGGCAATTCCCTCTGGGAGCGAACTGACCACCAGAGGACAGCTCCTGTGTTGAGCGTTTGCTCCCTGGTGGTCAGTGTGCATTATAGCAACCCGTTGTTCTGCTGTTCAGTCAATTTGCATGTTAGCCTTTTATTATATAAGATGTAAAAAATTATAATGCTTTTAAGAATAATGAAATGATGTAAAATATTGTAAGGAACTCATTTGCATAGGTAACTTTAGTTCAGGAAAACTAAAGCATGAGAGTTAAAGGGTAAAAATTGTTATCCAAAAAATGTCTACTCAATTATAAACTTATCATCAATCCTATATATAAGTGCATATGTGTATGTGCTTGTATATTAAATATACATATTTCAACACAACCTAGTAATCGGATACTAGTAATTTAAAACTATGTATAAATGAATAATTGTAACTAGTATCTTCTTATAGCTTAATTTATGTTAATATACAACTAAGATGCATGCATTTCCTTCATATGTTTATATCACTTTGTCTATGATTTTATTGCTCATCCCTTTAATTTGTGCCTGTTTGTGTTTATTCCCACCTCGTTGTGAGAAAACTCTTCACAAATGTTCACTCTTTCGTAGCAAAACTAAACAATTTTATATTAGCAAGTTGTAAAGTCAGGAAAAATACTGTAAAAATTAGGGATAATGTTACAACATTTTACTTTGAAGTCCCATTGATAATATTATAGGAAAAGTACCTAACACCATTTGCTTTTATCATCTACTGCCCACTGGGCGCTAATTAATTACATCTATCAGTACCCTTATTATTACTGGACTGGACAGGAAGAGTTAAGTAGCCTTCATAGTTCTCCAGCAAATAATTTTGATACTGAAATAATGAAAATAATTAGGTGTTTATAGGCAATGAGATCATTGATAGGAAATAAAATAAATTAAATGAATTTTATGTAAATCCATTTGGGTAGTTTCTTGTTACAAACAGTGCAAGTTCCTATTGAAATTCTAAACAGCGACATTTCCTGAACAATGTCCAAGACTGGGTATTCCCACTGCATACTGTGCCATAGCTACATAGCAAGACAAATATGTTTGCTTTAAATTTCATATATTTTCTGTGGTAACAATTAGATATAAAAATGTTAAGTGGTTTTCTTTTACCTTACCTCTGTTCACTGGTTCTCAATATAGTTGATCAGATGTATTTATAATTTGTATCTCATGTCATACCCAGGACAACATGCATATGTATTCACTTAACCAGTTGTATTGCTATACAAATTAGACATAGAATGTTTGTAAATATTAGTGGTATTTTCAATATCAACACCTAAAACAATGTTAACCATTTCTTAACCTAGAAGAATGTAATAATATTACGCATATTTCCTCTCCATAGTCTACAGACTTGCTTCTAAATCAAAATGCCAGTTGTTGTGTGTACCAACACATTTTGCCCCTCTAGGATTTGGGTTGAGCTTTTGAAATAATTAGTGTGTTTCCACTGGTGGCTTTTACTATCTAATTTTACATATTTCACCCAGGCTCCTCGCATTTAAAGATTAAACACACGTTGCAAATCCGAAAGCATGCCATCTAAATTAAAAATGCCAACAACCATGCATTAAATATCAAATTTAAATCTGCTGTGCACAGAAACATTAAACACTTACCGCAGACTGTGAGAGAATCCGTTTCTAATGGGGACTTTATGTCCGTCCCTGAGGAGCCCTCTCCGGGCACAGCTGACTGTCATTTTCCGTTGATTTCATTAGCACTTAAGTTACAGTGCAAAGCACACCCCCTCAGGTGCTCTGAGAGCCGGTGATTTACATACACTTAGTGTAAAGATTTCGCTTTGGTTGTTGTAAGAGTGATTTAATAGCTGAGTGAAGATTTGTTTTGTCTCCCTCAATCTACTTATTGAAACATAAATATTAACTTTTAATAAAATAGCACTTAATGCATCATCCCCAATCCATTAAAGTGAAATAGATGATGTGGTCAGCTAACCATTGGCATGCAAGGATAATACCCTATTGCAGCCTTCTTTTTGTCTGAAGCATTTGACCATGTTCGATTGAGTGTACATTTTTATGAATTATAGGCACTTCACTTACGGAGTAGGCGAGCGGGAGGCAGCTGGCCCACTGGCTAAAGGAAGCAATGTTGTCAAAGTTGGAGAGATGTCTCACCCCCGCTGTCTGATCTCAAGGACAGTTTTCTGTCCTCCGGGTTTTAAAAATGGACTCATAATAACAATACTAAATAATAATAAATGCTGCTTGGAACTTTGGCTTCAAACACGGTTCCATTTTTCTGATATGTATTTTTCTGTTCTAGGAAATATTAAAGATGGGGGGAAAAAGCAAGTTGACTGCTGCTCACTGGATGCTATTGTGTTTGATGTTGGTTCCAGAAAGATACAAACTTTGCTCTTGACACCAAGACATTGCTCTTTGTTCCAGATGGAAATGGGCATTTGCACAGAGCACAGACAGGTCTGTGAATGGCACAGGCCAGACAACAATCAAGTCAGTGAGGGCTACGTGTGGGCGGTGGGCAGGCAACGCTGGGCTTTGAGCTTAGAAGGAAATCTAAAGCATGAAGAGCTGATAGCAGATATTTTCAAATATCCTCAGAGCTGCTATCAACCCTATCCCTAACCCTAACCCTAACCTTGGTTGTAAGAACTCCTATTTGCAGAATCCATGTTGCAGGCACTCAATGAGAAAAATGTTGAATATGCTTTGAAAAAATATAAAGTTACATCTTCTAAGTCCAAATTTGAAAAAAAAAATATCAGGATGCTTCATGTTCTGAGGAATTGATATTTTCACCACGTTATTTACTCTGGCAGCGAAGTATCTTTTGTTTGTCTTGTACAGTTCTTCAAACTAAAATTAATGTTTAAAAAATCCATTAGTAATGCTCAGGCAATAGAAATAGAATCATAAAAATTCCTTCTGCTTTAAGTAGGCCATCCTCGCTGTGTTTTCAACACAGAACAGGGACTAGACCAGAACCCTGAAGACAGTACATAAAAAATAGCTCCTGGAATCAGATCCACTAAGCCCTACAAAATGCTTTCTACATTTTCACTCTCGTATAAAGTGATTGATTTGGCCCAACCTGCTTTTCTTTCCACCTTTGATTCCAACACACGCCCACACCACCAAATGTGGGAGTGCGTTTAGTTAAGCTTTCTCTTACCCAGGAAATGGGGCCAATATTTGACTAACCTTCTCCTACCATACTTAGTTACATTCTGATTTAAGCTTATTACAAAGCTGGCATTTATTATATCTGTGCTTGTTTACAGCTTCTAATCAAATTCTTGGAGTGAAATCGTATTTCTGCGGGAATTATTAACCGAGAGAAACTGTAAGCAAACGCTTAGAATAAAGACAACTTGACTCTAAAATGTAGGATATTGAAGTTCCATTAAGAATTTGCTTGAAGATGTTTATGTGAAGTTGCAAAGACTCTTTTAACTTCTTCCAATTAACCCATCAGTTTAATGGGCTAATGTAATTCAAATTTTTACATCACGCTACTCATTCATACACATGCCCCCAATTTCTCCCAAATTATTTCAGAATGGCACCTGCATCGGAAGTCACGCTGGTGACGCCCCCACCTGGGGAAGCTGGACTGTGGCGAGGGAGCAGAGGCCACGGTCCCAGGGGCCGGTTAACTGAAACAGCCTTGGGGGAGGGCTGGTGTCTTCTGCGCTGTCGTGTTGTCTGGGAAATCCTGATCTGGAACAGCCAACTGCAGCGGCTGTTGGTTTAGTTTGAAGTGTCTTCGCTCTAAGTGTAGACAGAGTGCCTACCTGACAGCAATTTTCTGTCTTTTTTTTTTTTTTTTTTGCATATAAGATTGATCAGCTCCAGACTAATTGAATTTGCCTTTAAAGGGAAGCTTATTGATACCAGGGAGAATATTGATGAATGTTTATTGACATCCCACTTCATCATGTAGCCCAGCTATGCTTTGGGGCACCCTGGACAAGCACCTTTATTTCTATCTTATAGGAGAGGAATGGTTAACTGGGCCTCGGATGAACTGGGGTTTAAACTGGGAGAGGAAACGTTGCTTGATATGACTATGAAAAGAGTCAGTGCCTCAGGGAAGGTAGGGGACAGCAGGGGTGAGTGAGAGAGATCAACCAAAGGACTTATATGGATGCATATGAGCCTAATCAATGGACACAGACATCAGGGAGGTGGGGCATGAGTGGAAAGTGAGGAGTAATGGGGGAATAAGGACACATATGTAATAATAATAATAATAATAATAATAATAATAAATTGTGCCAAAACCGGTTTGGCTCAATGGATAGAGCGTCGGCTAGGGGAGGATTCCGGTCAAGGGCATGTACCTTGGTTGCGGGCACATCCCCAGTAGGGGGTGTGCAGGAAGCATCTGATTGATGACTCTATGTCATCAATGTTTCTAACTCTGTATATATCTCCCTTCCTCTCTGTACAAAATCAATAAAATATATTTTTTAAAAATAAATAAAAATAAATAAATTGTGAGGTAACCAGGGGAAAAAAAAGTTAGTGCCTACATATCACAATCTAACAACCAGTGATATAGTTTTAAGCTCTTTGTTTTTCCTGTAAACAAACATGTTCTAGTCTAGTTTGCTTAGGCTTGTGGGGTCTAATAAGAAGCCATTGACAAATCCGAGGTCAGGAAGATTTTCTCCTGTGTTTTTTCCCAAGAGTTTTCTAATGCCAGCTCTCCTATTTGGTTCACTGATCCATTTTCAGTTAACCTTCTCCCAGGGGTGGAGGAGGGGTCAGGGGAGTGGAAAGAGGAATCAGGAGGAAGAGGGGCAGAGGCAATGCGGAACGAGGGCTGTGAAAGACATGTTCCCATGGTGCCGTGGTGTTGGTTCCACGGGGACATATATATTAAAGATAGCAGCATCTTACACTGTAAATATGTGCAGCTTGCTCTATGTTAATAAATGTCAATGAAACTGTCAAACCAAAAAGTCATAAAAAAAAGAAATACAAATCTGTAACCATATGTACACACTCCTGGGGCACCTTTCTGTGTACGAGGTGGGATTCTGCCTGCTTCGGGAATTGTTGACTAAGGCCAGTTAGAGCAGCCATAGGACCCAGCAACCCTCTCTTGAGCATATACCTGAAAACTAAAAAACATGCATGTCAGATATATATGACCCCCTATGTTCACTGTAGCATTGTTCAAGCTGGCCAAGACCTAGAGACAATCACGGTGTCCTTCAGTGGAGGACCAGGACCGGACCGAGAGATGTGGGCCATACACACACTGGAGTGTGACTCAGCCAGAAGGAACAGAGGAGATACTGCTGTTGGCCATGACATGGATGGACCTTGAGGACATGACGCAAGTGGAATAAGCCAGGCAGGAGGAGCTAGGCACCACATGATTCCGTGTGTTTGTGGGGTAGAAAACCGAAACGCATGAGCACAAACCGTAGTGGGTGTTTGCCAGACGGGAAAGGGTGAGGGAGAAGGGGGACCTAAAGAGGACAGGAAAGGATTTGACTTTGGGTGATGGGCACAGACCTTGTCACATAGAACTCCATACCCAAAACTTAGAAGTTCCTATGAACCGATGTCACCCCAATAAGTCTCATACACAAAAACCATACAAAATAAAATAAATAATTTAAATAGGAAGATAAATACAAAGGAATGTCTTCTAAGCAACAATATCTAAGTCAGTGGTCGGCAAACTCATTAGTCAACAAAGGCAAATACCAACAGTACAACGATGGACATTTCTTTGGAGAGCCACATTTTTAAAACTCAAACTTCTTCTAATGCCACTTCTTCAACATAGACTCGCCCAGGCCGTGGTATTTTGTGGAAGAGCCACACTCAAGGGGCCAAAGAGCCACATGTGGCTGGAGAGCTGCAGTTCACCAACCACTGCTCCAAGAAATCAAGTTGGATATGAAAATCCTTTTTAAATGTCTTCTCAACTCACATCTGTCCTGTGAGCCCGAGGTCACTTGTCCTAGCAGATGTGTTCAGGGCAGGGGGCCCTCAGGAGTCTGTTTGCCCAGGATGCCGTGTTGAGCTCTCCGCCGAGGGAAAGCACGCACACATATCCCTTTACTCAGTCACACACAGGTGTGAGCAACATGTATGGAGTGCATTCCCTGTAAGGAACAGAGCCAGCATCTGGGCGTGCAGGCACATAGAGGTGTTGGGTAAACCGTTAGTCATTGAATGAGTGAATTAATGAGCATTGTTCTGGCACTTCTGATCAGAGGTTAGAATAACGATCAAGTGTTCTGCTATCTTGAAATAAATATTTTTTTAAAAATGATCATTTGACAGAATAGGTAATAAGATAGAAATGTTCTTATCTTGGCTTCTCTTACTGTTTATTTAGAGCATTTGAAATCTCTCACATTTGGTGCTTGAATCTGTTATTAGCATGTAAACCCATGCCATGCTTTTGTAGCATAAAAAAAAAAAATCTACCATGGAGAAATTCTAAACATAAATTCCTTCTCCTTACTGAGAACAAGTCTGCTCTAAGAACTAGATAATGGGCCTCTTTGAAGCAATACATTTTCCTTTTCAGTGTCTTTGTTTATCATCCTGAAAAGAAGTTTCAACAATGAATGGCGGTATTTGAGAGAAAGATATGAATTAAAAATAAAGAGACTGCATGACATAAATACCTAATTGTGTACACCTTTTAGAAAGTAGAGTCCATAAATCACATTATTAAAAATAAATGTGTTCTGTCTTTTTACACTGTATATGATTAGGCCAATCCGTATTTAACATCTAAATGGATGTATTAAATAAATCTCAAAAATAAAATCTAATAATGATTAATTTATCATTATGTTTTAAACTGATTAGCTATGGTGTGCTACCAAACTGTAATTTCTAGCTCACAATCTTAATGATGGCAGTTTTATAGAAAGTACTGAAGTCTAGAGATTCAGCCCTCCAGTTTTATTCCTGTTTGGGGGGTTTAAGATTGTTTTATCTATTTTTCACAATCCTTTGCATTTCTATGCACATTTCAGAACCAGCTTCTGAATTTCTATTGTGTGCAAAGGGCCTTGTGAGACTGTTATTGAGTTTGTATTGATCCCATAGATCATTCTATCAGAACAGCCACAGAGAGATTCAAACATAAAACTGAAAATAAAGAAAATAAAGTTGGAATATTTAGAAACGCTGAGCATTAACTGAAATACATTTATTTTCACTTTGAATACACTTAAAATTTTACTGCGGTTCTCTTTACAGAGAGTGGGATGCACAGAGTGGCGTGTGCAGTTAAGTGAGTGTGACAGATGCGTCTATCCATCCATCCAACCACACCCAGACACTGAACAGGCCCTCGTCCTGAGGCCCCTGAGGCTCTCCCTCAGGCGGCCCCTGACCTCCAGCCACAGTCAGTCTGAGGCCACCACTCCACTGACTCCATCAGGATGCTTTCACTGCTGAACAATTTTATGTAAATGGAATCATGTAATGTTTCTGTCTGTGTCTTAGTCAGCTTATGCTGCAGGAACAAAATGCCATCCATAATGCCATCCATATGCTGGGTGTCTTAAACAAGAGAAAATTGCTCCTCGTAGTTCTGGAAGCTGGGATTCTAAGATCAGGTGCCAGCATGGTCAAGATGGGGTACAGCTCCCTTTCTGTTTGTGGATGCTCCCTTTCTCACAGTGTGGCTTTTCCTTGGCCCATGCATGAGAGAACCAGGAGAGAGAGGGGAGAGGAGAGAGAGAAAGAGAGAAAGAGAGAGAGAGAGAGAGAGAGAGAGAAAGAGAGAGAGAGAGAGAGAGAGAAAGAGAGAGAAAGAGAGAAAGAGAGAGAGAGA
This sequence comes from Nyctalus aviator, assembly GCA_036971965.1. Taxonomy (NCBI): domain Eukaryota; kingdom Metazoa; phylum Chordata; class Mammalia; order Chiroptera; family Vespertilionidae; genus Nyctalus; species Nyctalus aviator. Next base: position 169,716,849 of record CM072925.1, read on the forward strand.
GTGAGGGAATTTTTGTTTCCACCATTCTGTTGTCATTGCCTTAGCCAGATCTTTTTATTTTTAAGTGCACAATGCAATAATTTTTAGTAAATGTAGAGAAGTGCACTACCATCACAATTAAACTTTGGAAAAGTCCATTACCCCAGAAAGACCCCTTATGTGCCTGTTCTTATAATACCTTCCGGAAGGACGCATTAGTCATTTCCTCCAACTCCTGTTACCTCCCAAAGGCTCCATCACAAACATCATGGCACTGAACGTTGGGGCTTCAGCCTATTAACTGAGGTGAGTGGACACACATATTCATCTCCTTCCTTCTTTCCTTCCTTCCTTCTTTCCTTCCAGCTCTCTCCCTCTCCTCCTCCTCCTCCTTCCTTTCTCCTTAGCATATTTTTTACACTCATCCATGTTATTGTGTACCTCTAGGATGTTCATTTTTGTTGCTGACTAATATTTCTCTGTATAAAGATTTCATGATTGGTTGATCTTTTTTCCCTAATGATTACTGAGTGATCAGCTCTCCTGACGGGGCCAGTTTCCCAATCCTACACTTAATGTGATTAATTCCACATGAGCATCCTGTGCTGCTTGGTGGAGCATGTGTATTTTAATTTCCCCTAGAGAGTGTCTGATTTTCTTCTGATATGCGGCATATTTCCTAGTGGCATTCTTCTGTCCTGTGGAGAACTGTTTGTAGACTTCATAGCAGGTGCATCTAGAAAGTGCTTTCCTGCACAAGCTAAGCGTGGCTGCTCCAAACACCCAGCTGAACACCCACTGATGCATCCTTCTCTCCCTCCCCATGTCCTGCCTCCTGCTCCAGTCCACAGGAGCCTGAGAGCCCTGCTGTCTATGGCCCCAGGCACCGTTTTTTGTTGTTGTTGTTTGTTTGTTTGTTTGTTTGCCAAGGCCAAGAGCATCTCAGTCTATCCATAGGTAAAAGTTTGACCCAAAAGTCAAAGGGGCCCATGGCCTAGTTTTGGAGCTTCCTCTCTGGGGTTTACCCCCTTTTAAGTACCTTACCTGGACCGTTCCGATCCCTGCAGGTACCCTGCCCTCTGCCCTCTGCCCTCTGCCCTCTGCCCTCTGCCTGGCGAGACCCAGCTCTCTGTTCTGGTTCCACTCCCGTGCTGAAGTGCATGAAGCGCCCCCGGCAGACAGAGGCAGAGGGCAGCTGCTTCATGCTCTCCTTTCTTCAAGCATCGCAGCCCGGTCCTCTTACTGCTAACGCCTGCAAATAGACATGCAAATTACACATTTTTAAACCCTTCAAACCTCTTCACAGAGGAACAGGAAGTCTTATGCCAGTTACTCAGTTATGCCTGGGACTGCAATTCTACATTAAGTTTTTTTGTTTTTTTTGTTTTTAATTACGAATCTCCAAAGTTTTCATCATTATCTTTCTCTATTAAAATTCAGATTTTAAAAGTTTATTTTTTTTAACTCTTTGGCAAGGTAGAAGTAATTTAAAATGTGAAGGAATATCGTAAGCTTTATAATGGAAAATACTGCCTCCAATCGTTTTCAATTCTGTAACTTAAAACCACGCAGCTGTTTTAGCTTTTGACTCCCTTAAAACTTTTAGTTTCAAACATCCAGAGAAACAGGATTGACACTACAAATAATAATCCATGTGTGTACAGCATTCTAACATTCACAGGATGTAATACTTTAATGGCATAATGAGTAAAAATTATGAAATAATAAAATATAGTATAAACTAGAGGCCCAGTGCATGAATTCATGCACCAGTGGGGCCCCTCTGCCTGGCCTGTGGGATCAGGCTGAAACCAGCCCTCTGACATCCCCTGAGGGGTCCCAGATTGCGAGAGGTCACGGGTCATGCAAAGGGACACCACCAGTGCACGATCAGGGCCAGGGAGGGACACAGAGGTTGGCCAGTCAAGGAGGGTCTGGGGGCGGGGGGGCCTCCAGGGTGTGTCCGGCCCATCCTGCTCAGTCCCAATCTGCAGGACCCCAGCAGGAAGCTAATCTACCAGTTGGAGAGTCTGCCCTCTGGTGGTCAGTGCACGTCATAGCAAGCATTTGAGTGTCCTTAGCATATCATTAGCATATTAAACTTTCATTGGTTGAACGGATGATGGGACACTTAGCATATTAGGTTTTTATTATAGAGGATAGGCAACTATACTAAAATCAATATTTTAACTGACTGAAAAGTTGAATAAGTTAATAAATGTCACAATTCCCACATAGCAAGTTGACTCTGTGACACAGGAAAATGCACACAAAAATGCTGAGTTAACTGGCTCCTTTTCAAGTGATCACAGCCAACCAGGTCTCATCAGGACAGGCAAATAGTTCTATTAATACCATCTCTGACTTAATATTTTACAGGCCATAGCTGTGGGGTCACTGAACATTCTGGCCTAATGAGGAAGCTATCCCCTGTGGCGTTTCTCCCCCTGAGCAGTTAAAGTTTTTTGACAATTTTAGAAAGTCCCGAGGGCAATTCCTCAAGGACTGATAGCCTGGGACCTGGGCAGCTCTCTGGCAGAGAAACGCGTGGATCTTGTTCAATGCTTTGTGTTCCTCGGCCAAAATAACCATGTAATTATTTTGTAATTATAAAGCAATTATTTGCTGGCAACTAGGAGTTTTTCATTTTTCATGGTTCCAAGTACAACTGCCATATAATTTGTAAGAAAGAAATAGCTGTGCAATTAAGCTGTATTAGCGCAGTAATTACCAAATCTGCCGGGCGTGTTTGTGTCTTGTGAAATAGGGGTTCCCACACCTGCTCCTCCAGGGAGCCTGTCACACAGAAGGCGCTGGGGTCAGCTCTGGCTCCATCGCATCATTGTGGGAGGTTATCAATGGAGTAGAGCATTTGTCGCAGCTGTGTCTCCCTGGTTGCAAATAAATTGCTCCACCAGAGAAAATCAGAGCGGGTTTCGTAGCTGTGAGGGAAAGGCTAGCACCGTGGAAGAGTCAGAGTGTGAAGCCAGATATGTGTTTGAACTCTGCCGGGCCTACTTTCCCAAAGAGCCATTTGGATACGTGACCTGCTTGTCTTCGCCTGTACCCTAGGATGCATGCATTTGTGCATCCCAGGACTGCTGCCAGGCTGGGTAAGAAATGCACAGGACCCGATGCATGCAGTGCATGGTCATTTCCCAAATATCCCTGTGCCAGGCACTTGGGAAGCAGCGATGAGAAAAACAGACATAATGCCTGCCCCCAGCATGCTTAGAGTCCGATAGAACACATGAGCTCTAACTGAATCGTCACACGTGTATGTGTGACGATTCAGTGAGATATCGTAACTCGGAAGAGAGCTGTGCGGTGACATAAAATCCTGCACCTCAATGTTCACGGCAGCGTTATTTATCAGGGCCCACACCGGACAGGCCCGATGCCCTGTGGCAGGTGAATGGGAAGCAAACCGAAAGCCCTTGTAGCTCTCAGCAGCAAACACTTCCAGACAACAAGCAGGAGCAGTGTGATGCATGTCACTACTTGGATGAAATCTCCAAGGAGTGGTGCTGAGTGAGAGTCAACCTCAACACGTTACATGCCGTACGATTCCACTTCCATGTTCTTGAAATGACAAAGTTTTAGACATCAGAGGCATTTTGCGGCTGCCAGTGGACAGGCTGTGTTGTAAAAAGGCCACACAAAGGATCCTTGTAGTGACAGAGTCAGTATCTCATCGATGGTGGTGAGCACATGAGCCCACATGGTCGCAAACTGTATAAGAACATGCACAAACGGGTGCCCGTAAAATGTGGGACCAGGTGGGGAACTGAAATTTCAGGGGACCCCCTTTGTAAGAGCCATGATGTCTAATCGTTACGCTGTGTGCCTGAAAGGAATCTATACTAATAAAAGGGTAATATGCTAATCAGACTGGGTCTACCTCATATCTTCTGGATGTCCTACTTCCTTCTGAACAAAGCTTCAGTGGTGCGGGCTCAGGCAGAGGCGGTGAGGGGCAATCAGGCTGGCAGGGGAGCAAACAGTTAGGGGCAAAATCAAGCTGGCAGATGGCCATCCCCTGAGGGCTCCCAGTTTGGAGAGGGTGCAGGCCGGGCTGACTGAAAAACCCTCCTCCCCGCCTGGCATAAATTTTGTGCACGGGGTCTCTAGTACAAAATAATACTGACTGTGACCTATAATTGAAAAATAACTTGGGCAATATCAGCAAGATGGGTGGACTTGGCAATTTCCGTATCCTGGTTGTGATGCTATACCACAGCGGCTTCAACCTGTGAGCCACAAGAATCTGTCAAACATGCCATCCCTGACCTCCTTGCCCTTCGGTTGTCAGATAGAAAAAGGACAACAGCCAACACAATGATAGGTGTCTGGAGTGAATGACTCAAAATTATACCGATTTCTTTTTGTCAGATTGGCAAAAAATGTAATATATTCAGAGTTTTAGTGCTTAGTTTGCGTGTGCCGTGACATGACGAAGGGTGGGCATTGCTGTTATGCCATAGCTTGCAAAATGTTACAACTAGAGAAATGTGGAGACAGGGCACAGAATAGTTTTCTACTGTTGCTTACAACTGCATCCATTTCTGCAACTACCTCAACCATTTAATTAAAAAACAGCCTTGCATTCCTATAGTCCCTCCCTCCTCAACCCTCACCACCACACACACACACACACACACACACACTAACTCAAAGATGGAAGAAGGTAGCTACCTTCAGAGGGAACCAGCCTCTGCCCAAGGAACCTAACATATCAAAGAACCAAAGAAGTCCCAGGTGTGGTGGTGGGGGCGAGAGAATGTGAGAGATGAGGTTCAAGGTGACAATGAAGAGAATTCAGAAGCCACTGTTCAGGGTTTCAGAGGGAATAAGAGTTTGCTAAAGGGAAATAAAAATCACTGGATTTAATCTATGAAACCATCAGTCTGAAAAATGTATATTGAAGGAACTGGGAGAAATATACAATTGCTCAACTCTTTTCTCTACGATAATAAAATAAAATAAAATAAAATATGCCAAAGTCACCCCTCCACAGCGGAGAGGTTAGCATGGGAGAGAGTAGCAGGAGGGGTTTGCCGTGGGTGTGAAGAGGAGAGAGAGGTGGCCAATGAGGGCGGGAGGGGAGTGTCCATCAAGGACCTGCAGTGGACACACTGTCCCCCTTCAGGTCCTGCTGCGAGGCCCTGTCCTGGCCTCAGGGAGCACAGGGAGGCTGGGAGCAGAGAGCAGGAGAGTGACGTTTCCAGTGAGAGACGCTGGTAGTCTTGGTCCCCAGTCCATCCACAGCAGACATGGCTGCTCAGGGGAAGCCCATCCCCTCGGAGCGCGATCAGGCTCTGTCCACACCTCCCACCCTCTCCCACATCCCCAGACACATGCTCCACCCCAACCACTGTCACCCAGGCTTGAATTTCAGGGAGAGGCAGAGGGGGAAGAGAGAAATTGGAATAACAAAGGGGACAGAAGGAGGCTAATTCAAAGCAACTTTTAAAAGAAGTGAGAGATTAGAATGGAAAATATTAAAGTTTCGAACAGGCTGTCAAATTACAGCGGGAAGGCTGGGGAGTGGGGGGAGGTAAGAGACCAGCCGGAGGACTTGTGTGCATGCAGATAAGCATGACCAATGGACACAGGACACTGGAGGGGGGTGAGGGAATATATGAGAGTGGGGGGAATGGGGAGATATGGACACATGTAATACCTTAATTAATTTTTAAAAATTGGGGGAAAAAAGTATTAAAGTCAGAGCAAATGTATAAAGCATCCTCTTCCTACCCTCGGATAGTAAGTAGTGGGTTTTTTGCAAGAAGTTGGGAAAACCATCACTGGCAGCCCTGCCTGGCAGCAATGGCCGGAGTCCAGGCAGTGACTGAAGAAACATTCCAGGACGCAGCGGCCCCACCAGGCCGGGAGCTCAGAGCGGCCCCTGCGGCTGTGCGGGCTGCGCTGGTGGTCCAGGCTCCACCGAGTGGGGCCGCCTCCCCTCGCCAAGTGTCCGATCCACAGGGCGCCTTGTATGACGGCCACCACTGCCTATGAACGCCCTCCACCGTGTACACACACAGGGCCAGTGCAGCTCCGGAGCATGACAATCTGCTATTGCCAGAGACCAAATGCCTCCATGGAAATGATCAATCCATAGCAATGATCAGTCTCACTTAGTTTAGCAACGGTCACTGTAAATGATTTTAAAAAGAAAAGGTGTATCTTCCAACGTTGACTAAACAAGATAAAAAGATAAGCCCCATTCTAACGGGGCTGTTTTTTTTTGTTTGTTTGTTTGTTTTGTTTTAATATGTTTATTCAGTTCTCCTCCCTACATAAAACTGATTAGGAAAAAAAGGACTCATTTAAATTTTAGAGATTCATTTTTAAACACCCCTGTGGTGTTAAGTCGTGTGTGTGTGTGTGTGTGTGTGTGTGTGTGTTGGCATAACTGGCAGAATGAAGTTTCTCATAATTTATTGAAATTCACTTAGTGCTCCGTCAGCCATCACAATTTATGACAGTATTGTCCAGGCGAGCCAGCATACAATCATAGGATACCTGATAATATATTACCGAGTCAGCCAAGAAAGGAAAATCCTCAACTGTCCAGGAAAATTAGATTGTTTTAAGGTATTAACGTAAAAGTGTGCCTATATTTCATCATTTCTCAGCCGAGAGCAACCTGAAATTGCACGGACAAGAGAATAGGAGAGATTCCTTGGCATATGCAGGTCGGCAGCCGGCCCCCCCTACAAGCCTGGAAGCTGGATTGAGAGGCAGCCCACGTAAATGCCCATGGGGCCCAGGTCCCCCCAGACCACAGCTGCTCTAAGGCGCCCAGCACTGTTCCCGCCTTTGCTGCCGGGGTAGCTGGAAGGGACCTGTCCTCAAATGCATCTGGGAGGGGTCTGTGCAGCCATCACTGGTGTATTCTGGTTTCTGGAATATCCTTTTCAAAATGTGAACTACAGCCCGGCCAGTGTGGCTCAGTGGTTGAATGTCAACCCAGGAACCGAGATGTCCTGGATTGGATTCCCAGTCAGGACACGGGCCTGGGGTGCTGGCTCCATCCCTAACAGGGTCATGCAGGAGGCAGTTGATCGATGTTTCTCTCTTAATAATGTTTTTCTCTCTACCCCTCCCCCGCCCTCTCTATTTAAAAATCAACAAAAACATTTAAAACATGAGCTTCAAGCAGAAGAAGAGAACTCTGCCAAGGAGAAAAACCTCACGAGTTCAAAACTAAAAAGAAACCCCCGTTCTTTGCCGCATTAAAGGACATGGGAAGGCCGAATCGCTATCGCACGGAGCTTCCATCGGAGGACACCTGGGTGCAAGAGGCTCTCAGCCTAAAACCATTCACTTGTCTCCGTGGTCTTCCCGCTCACGTGCCCTGTGCCTGGACTGCGATGAGTCCCACAATTCTAACAACAAAAGTCACGACAGGAAACGCAGAGGGGAATCAGGATGGAACGTTTAGGGTGGGGTGAGGGCTCAGGCCGCAGCCACTATGGCACCGTGACAAGGCTGCTTGGTCCCCTTCCTGAGCGGCATGGGCTGGGCATGTGGGAGCTCACGTATGTGCTTGCAGACAAGTGCCGGCCCCATCTGGGTGGCACTTCCAAAGCGGCAGCAGGTTCACGCGTTTCTGAAAAAATCCTTACGTGGGACCTTACTGTACCCTTAACAACGGGTAAAAGCATCTGAGAAACAGGTGTCAGGTGCCAGTTTTAAAACTGACAAGAGTCCTGACCAATTTGGCTCAGTGGTTAGAGCATCGGTCTGCAAACTGAGGGGACCCGGGTTCGATTCCGGTCAAGGGCATGTACCTTGGTTGCGGGCACATCCCCAGTAGGGGGTGTGCAAGAGGCAGCTGATCGATGTTTCTAACTCTCTTATCCTTCTCTCTTCCTCTCTGCAAAAATTCAATAAAATATATTAAACAACAACAACAACAACAAACTTCTTGTCAATTCTGGTGATGGAAACCACGGCCTGCTACGAGGTTTAAAAAAAAAAAAATGACAAGAAAGCGGTAGTTTCCGGGAAGAGGACATGGATCTGAACTCATCAAAATGTCACTCAGAGACCAGGAGGGCCTCCCATCGGAAGCAGGCGTCAGAGAGGGCGTTTCCCGGGGAAGGGCTTGCTCACTGCAGGGGCCGTGCCCACCTGCCCCGTGTCCTCTGAACACCCACCCTGCCACCATGCGCCCTTTGCTGACTGCAGCAGCCATACACTCTGTCTCCTCCCACAGGGCACCCTGCATGCTGAGCCCAGGCCCCAGGGCCGGTTCTCTGCCCGCATGCCTGCCTCCTCTGCACACAGCGATGAATGACACGTCCTCCCTGCCTTTTCCTTGCCGCTCCTGTGGGCGTGAGAAGCAGATTGTGCCTCTAAGGGAAGTGGCTGAGGAAAATGCACACGTGCATCTGCATTGCGTGAGGAGCATGGTGCACAGCTTCATCACATCTGGGTGGGGACCTGGGTGCACCCTCCCTCCCTCCATCCCCTGCTCAGGTCCTGTTTGTCTTTCATCATGAGCACAGACAGCGAGGAGCTGAGCTGTGCCAGCTGGCACACGCAGCGCAGTGATGGGCGGGTGTTACTGAACATGGTCTGCCCTTTTTTGCAGCGAATTTTACATATTCCCAGCTGGCTGGATGGAAGATGCACGTGAAGACGTTTTTTACATGTGTCTGGATATTCGACTTGGGGTAGGAAGAAACCTTGTTTGAGACACGTTTTCCCTGATCTAAGAGCTTTGGTCAGATCCATTGTGATCCATTGTGTTCCTGTTCCATGCTCGGCAATGGGAACAGCAGGACCGAAAGGGAAGCCTGGGCCATAGGAACAGGGAAGCAGGAACAGCAATGCTGACAGAGGTATCAGATGTACTACAGTCTTCACTCCTTGTCATAGAAGCACGGGAGGGGTCATTTCCCCACCTGCTGCCTGATGCCCATGGCATGCGCTTCTCCCTTTTCCCTAAACAGCATCTCGGGAAGATCTCATCCTTTTATCATCACTTTTGCTTCCCAAGATCAACCCTATTGAGCAGTTTCACCTCATCTGGCTGGGGAAGCGGGGGTCCTGGTATTTGGAGGCAAAGGGGACGGAACTTGTTTAATCAGAGAAAAGTGGGGGATCAGGCTGGTGGTTGCAGAGGCAGCTGGCATGCAAAGGCACCAAGAAAAGCACGGGGCCAGGATGGGGGGATTGTGGGTCTTAGATAAACGCTCACTGTGCTGTTCTCCATACATTTGGTTTCGTTTGCCTTCTCTTCACAACGTGAATTTTAGGCACAGTTGCTTTGTTCTCCTAAAACTTAAATACAGGATTTAAAAAAAAAAAGTATTAAACAATGGTTTTCAAATTGCAGGTTAGTTTTGCAGTCTCTCTCTCTCTCTCTCTCAGGAGACTTTTCAAACATTTATTTTGCTAACACCACATCTCCAGGAATCGCTGATAGCACAGATATGCTGTACTTGACATTTTGGAGGGCCACAAATTATTATATTGTTTGCTTTGCCCCAACAACCCACTTTAGCCCTGTGAGGGCAGTATCAATCCTAAAAGAGCAGCATTTTCCCCGGACAAGCCTGAAAAAGGAAAGAAAGTGTTAGGGTGTATCTCATAGTATGTTTTGTGAAAATTTTTTCATAAGATTATATAATTCTGTGTATGTGTCTGTAGTCATGATATAAAGTGCACTTTTTACTGGAGTCCTCAATAAAACCTTGAGAGCCCCTCTTGTAGCAGATACTGCTGGACAGAGAACAGGCATTCCAGGCAAACACATACACAATCACACACAGACACCCAAGGTTACCCTGTACGTAAGAAAACATTTTCCCAACTTACTTTTCAAGGCAGATCCTTGGGTTGGGTCACTAAAGGATGACATTATAGTGTTAATAGCAGTTAATTCCTATCCTTTATCCCTTTAATTCCAAATCACCCCTCTTTGGGCCTTGCTGGGAAAAAGAAAGGATCCATTGCTTAGCCAAGGTCTTAGTAGCACTGTCTTTTCTCATAAATGTATCGCTGTCAGCAAGATCTCAGTTAAATTATTAATCAAAGTTCCTTTTGTCTCTTAGTATTTTTTCATGCAGAAAGGTTATTTATTCTCCTTCATCTATTAGCAATTGACATGAATACTAGGTAACTTGATTTTATCATGGTTATAGTGTCAAAAGCTAGACCACTTACCACACAGGAGTAGTTGTTGCTGATCATAATTTTATAATGATTGGGCTGCAATAGTGTTTCAGAAAATTTGAAAGATTGGTGCAAATTGTGTTGCTCGCCCTCTTCATCAAAAGATAAATGGTAACTATTGAAATATTAATATTATTTTCAAAATATTTTTCTTCTAAATGTTAAAGTCTATATTAAATCAAAGAGAAACATTGACTATAATAAACATTAAAAACTAGAGGGCAGGTGCATGAAATTCGGGTCCCCAGGTTGGTCTGCGATGGAAGTGTGAGCATCTGGGGTGGAAGGGCCGGTCCCAGCTGACCTCTGGCCCTCGGCAGCACCTGGGCCTCCAGGCCCCCACCTGAGTCACGGTGCCCAAGTCCACAGAGTTGCAGTGAGCATAGCTGGACCCCATGTACCAGGGTGCACCGTGGGCCTCTGGGCTGCCCAGTGGTACCTTACAGAAGCAGGGCAGCCAGCACGCTCTCTCCTGCTTTCTTCTTCGTGGGACATTTCTGTAAAGGCTGAGGGGGGAGGAGCTTTCAAAGGCCTCTGTCCACCAAATGCTTTGAGAAGTTCTGCACATGCCCAGCTTGGACCAGCACTGATCTTTCTCCATGTCACCCACTTGCAAAATAAAACCCTTTGATGATTGCACGGGCTCCCCACTCCTCCCAAGGCAGAGAGGAAGACTTAGTCAGCTCTGCCTGGATCCTGTCTCCCTTCAGCATCGCAACCCAGACACAGCTCCCCTCCGATGGGAGTTCTGATTTCTCTTTTATTAGACGGAGCCTCTCTTAGGGCTCCAGACATGAGTCTACCACTTCCACCCACACGCAAGGCAGCCTTTAATTACAGGAAGCTTGGTCAGCGCAGAGCAGACTGCCGAGGCCTAGGGAATTCCCAAACAGGTCTCATTCCTGGTCCAAGAGATAAGATAAAGGAAGCACTCCCAGCTTGCGGCTTCCTCTGATGGATCTTTCGGGGATGGAAGGGCACTTTAAAAAATTAACTCTCCATCTCTTTATTAACCACAGAAACTGCTTGCCTTCTGATATGATAGCCTCCCTGCATTCGGTACTACGTGATCGTGGGAGGAATTCCAGACATTCTGTATCAGAAGATTATGGTTCCATTCCAGCTTTGCCATATAACTGCTAGGAGGAACATGCTCAATTCCTCAACCTATAGAAGGAGCATAAGAGAACCAGTCCTCTCTACTAAAAAAGGTTTTTTCAGGGATAACACGGAATGTAAAACCAACTAACACAATGGACAGGAAATGTGAAACAAACAAACAAACAAACAAAACAACTATACTCTGACAAGAGGCCCGGTGCATGAAATTTATGCCTGGGGAGGGTGGTTCCCTCAGCTCTCCATGCACCCTCTCCAATCCGGGACCCATTGGAGGATGTCCTACTACCTCTTACAATCAGGACCACTGGCTCCTAACTGCTCACCTGCCTGCTTGTCTGATCGCCCCTAACCACCTCTGCCTGCCTGATTTACCCTACCTCTGCCTGCCTGCCTGAGCACCCCTAACTGTTCCCCTACTGGCCTGATCACCCCTAACTGCCTCTGCCTCACCCCTACTGGGACCTGGGCTTCCCTCCCTCTGGCCAGCAGCAGGCACCTAGGACCTGGGTTTCCCTTGCAGCCTTGGCTTCATCTGGAAGGTCATCCGGAAGGACATCCAGTCTAATTAGCATATTGCAGTTTTATTATTATAGAATAACCACATAAACAGAGGGTGCCATTGCGATGGCTTCTAAAGGTGTGCTCCCTCCTTCCAGGCACAGTGTCAGCTAGCCCAGATTATTTCTAACTTTAGAAATAACGTCATTTCTCCAACTTTCTTTAATCTTCTACATTTTATCCCCAATATTTAATATTTTATACTTTTGTTTGCTTTTCTTTTTCCTTCTCCTGGCAGAGAAAGAAAACTGCCTCATGGTGTTTACATAATAAAAGCCTCTCTCCTCCCAAAAAAGAGAGGAGGTGTGATGGTAATCACGCATCCACTCAGGCCTGTTGACTCTCAAGATGCATAAAAAAGGCTACTGAGGGGTGGAAGGTTTGCAACATTGAACTTGAATTAAAAACAGTTGAACCTGGCCCTTTTTTCCTCACTTATGTGCTATCCAGATTTCTCTTATATTGAATACAGAACCTGCCTGCATTGGCTTTTTCACCTGTAGTCTCAATGATATTATCCATTTATGAGTTTTGTTGTGAGGGCTTAGTGTAAGCACCCACCATCTGTTTAACACTATTACCAATATCATTATTATATCAATAAGGAGGAGCTTAAAAGGTAATAATAGAAAAAGCATTTTTATTACATTTTCCTTCCATATTCAGCAGCAGTTCTCTCCTTTACTTATTCTTGTTTTGGGGATACCCATTACCCTACTGCCTCTATTTAATTAGTCACAAAATCCTTTTGGTGCTGTTCGTGAGTTTCTCTCCAGTCTATTTCATTTTCTTTGCTCTAGTTGGGTCTTCCTAGTTTCAATTTAATTTCTTTTCTTTTTTCCATTAACTCTTGAAAGAGCCTCAACACTCCTCCCCATCTGATTCCCTTTGGCAACTGTTTTCTTTGGAAAGATTAACTAACTACATTACTCCTGTGCTTAGCATCCATTTATTAATGATCTGTCACTTACATCGTTACATTCTAAAATCTTTATCATGGCTTTCAAGCTCTTGGTTTCCTATTTTCAACCTGTTTTTATTCTGCATATTTGCAAGAACTTGACTTTTCCAGAAAACTAGATTGCTTGCCATTTCCCAGACCAACCCCTCCTTCCATCCATACTTTCGCTCCTGTCATCCCTTCCTCAGGATCCCTTCCTCCTCTTCTCTTTGTCTTTCATGATACTGTTTACAACTCAAGTAGAGCACAAATGCCAGCTTCCCCATAAACCTGGCCAGTCCCTAAGAAAGAGAGAGAGAGAGAGAGAGAGAGAGAGAGAGAGATGGAGAGAAGCAGAGAGGGAGGGTTCCTCTCTAATTCCCCTGCACACACACAATATTTTACTTAAGTCACTATGATTACATTGCCAGTATTTTCTTCATATCACATGTACATACACATGCATATATATATGTACACTGAGTGGCCAGATTATTATGACCACCTGAAGTTTGTAGGCAAATTAGCCATACATTGCATCGTATGGGATATGGAAGCCGAAGGCCTGTTCGAACACCTTCGCTGTCTGCAGTCACCAAGATAAAATGTCTCCAATTCGCACAGGAACACAAGGATTGGACAGTCGAGCATTGGAAAAAAGTCATGTGGTCCGATGAATCATGTTTCCAATTGCATCATGCAGATGGCAGAGTGAGAATTTGGCAGAAACAGCATGAAAGCATGCACCCCAATGCATGAGCACAACCCTTCAAGCTGATGGGGGTGGTGTTATGGTTTGGGGCATGTTTTCCTGGCACTATTTGGGCCCTTTAATTCATGTGGAACAACGTCTGAATAGTACAACACACCTAAGTACCATTGCTGATCAAGTTAATCCTGTCATGTTGATGGCATATCCCAATGGAGATGGCTTCTTTCAAGAAGACAATGTGCCATGCCATGGTGCTCCTATTAAGCAGAGGTGGTTTCAAGAACATGAGGGAGACTTTACCTTGCTTAGGTGGCCCCCACCCCACAATCACCAGATCTCAATCCAGTTGAACATTTGTGGGACAAAGTTAAAAACCATCATGCAGCTGGTTCCACATTCATCAAACCTCCCCGAACTGGACAGTGCTGTTCATCAGGCATGGTGTCAGATTCCTCACATCACCTTTCAGCATCGCATGGAATCAATGCCAAGAAGAATCGCAGCAGTATTGAAGGTAAAAGGTTGCCCAACAAAGTACTGATGAGGCAATGATAATAATAATCTGGCTACTGAGTATATATACAGATCTCATCTCTCTAAAAGGCAGATAAAAAGAATAAATTATCTATTTTATCTTCCAACACCACAGTGTCCTGAATAGACAATCATTAAATATACATTGAAAGATGACAGTCACATTGTTTAGTTTCAAACACAAGGAATGAAAGAATTTTCCTTTGTTCAAAGACATTTACCTGAATGTGGCCTCCTAGCAAAGAATATATATGGCTGCACCCTTTCATCTCCTAATCAAAACACCTTTCCCTTGATATCTCTTTGTAACACTGGTCATCAGACAATCGGATGAACTGACTTGTCACCTTTGGTAGTGAGTGCTAACAATTGAAATAAAATTAATACATCGGAGCACAATGACCCCCTCAAACGTGGAAACTCTGAGAGAAGAGAGTCTGCAAAAAGCAGCTTTCAGGGCCCAAGTGTACACTCAGCTCTCTGCTTCTGTGTACAATCGAGGAGAAGAAGGAATCTCTCCCCGGAGAAAACCTGGGCGACATCAGTTGTCAGTACACAGAGAGACACCCAGGATCTTCTAAAAGTGAGACTGACTATTAGGAAGCTTGTCTCTGCCCTCACCCATCTACAGATGGGCCCAGGAGAGGGTGACATGGCATTCGAGTTCAAAGGTGAACTCTGGCCCCAGGCAGCGGGGCGTCCCTTTTCTCAGGTCCACCAGCCACACTGAGATCCAGACCAAAGGTGTTTGCCAATGAGCTCGCTCTCTTTCCACCGAGGTTTGCTGCTGCAACGGGGAGCTCTTCCCCCTGGGAGGGCTGCCCGAGCAGGTCTGCCTCTTGAATGAAGGGCAGCAGCAGCATCTCAAACATAAAACGTAGCTGAGCCCGGATGCCTTGGTTTCAACTCCTCGGGGAGCTGAGTGGATGTTTCCAGGCAGATGTGGAGTCGCACATTCAGTCATTCCAGAGGCTTCTGAGGCCTTTCTGTTCACCAAGGCCGCCAGCTCGTTTCCGCGAGAGCCTGCCCCAGTGCAGGCCCGTCTCCACGGACAGGCCTCTAGACCCTGGTGGAGAGTCAGCGCCTGGACCTGCACTTGAAACTCAATGAGGCGTGAAGGATGCAAAGGCTGACAGTCCCTCCCAAACACTCTAGCGGTCCAGTCTGGAGGCTCGGGATGGGTTTCAAGTAGATGAAAGAAAGCCGATCCCTCTCTCACTAAAAGAAATCAGCAAATGAAGGGAAGCCACCATACATAGACGGTGCATGGAAAACTTGGAAAGGGAGATGCTTTCCCTGGGCTGAAGCCTGCAATATAGGGTGGCCAGGGAGAGCCCGAGAGCAGAGAGAGGGGGACTAGGAACCAAGTCACTACAGGTCCCCAAGGGTGTGCCAGGATGAACTAAAAAAGGGGGTCAGAGAACTCCTGTGCACACATCAATACAAAGCACTTGTCAGACTGGAGGCGACCATGTGAGCACGAGGGAAGTACTAATCCTCCCTTCCTTAGAGGACTTGCCCTGGGTGGGCCGCAGCTGGCAGGGGCTGCCCGCAAAGGGGGTGGACGGAGCCATCAGCACACCGTGCGGCCAGGATGAGGAACCGCCTGGACCAGGGTTGGCATGATGTGTGCCTTCTTCGTTTTTATAGTTTTCACAACCTGCGAATCCCTTTTGTTTGTAGATAGAAATAAAACCTTAAAAAGGAGCTGGCATCTCACAGTCCTTAGACACCTGCTGGGACCGCTAGGCAGAGTTCTGTCTAGGAATTTATATAACAGCAACCTTCATGTCCGAGCACAAGACAGCTGCAACCATGATGTCCTCCCTGGGCTCCTGGCATCTGGCTGTCTTCAGAAAATTGCCCCCAAATATTCCCCAAAACCTAAGAGTTGAGTCAGTTAAGTAATATCCTGGCTTTAGTCTATAGAAAACTAAGGTCTTAATTGAGAACACACACACACACACACACACACACACACACACACACACTTAGCTAATGCCAGAACAATCAAACTTAGAAGTATCTTTCTTGGTTCTATGTCATGAGAACACCTATTGTAAGAATTGTCATTTTATTTTATTTTATTTTTAATATATTTTATTGATTTTTTTACAGAGAGGAAGGGAGAGAGATAGAGAGCTAGAAACATCAATGAGAGAGAAACATCGACCAGCTGCCTCTTGCACACCCCCTACTGGGGACGTACCTGCAACCAAGGCACATGCCCTTAACTGGAATCGAACCCGGGACCTTTCAGTCCACAGACCAAAGCTCTATCCACTGAGCCAAACCGGCTTCAGCAAGAGTTGTCATTTTAAATGATTAAGTGACTTTAAGTGACAGATTTTCCTGAACTGACCTGTGTTGTATGTGCTGGGTCATCATACTAGTCACCTCACTATATCTCAAACACAAAAGGGAAAATAGGACCCATTTTTCTCCCCTGATGCCCCCTGAGCTCCCAGGGCCCTGCAGAGTGTGATCTGGGTGCTGACTTCACCCCTCAAACCTGGAGACACACCCACACTCCGGGGTGGGAGCGGGGAGCCAGGCGCTTCCCACAGGGTTTCCTTTCTCCCACCGGCCCCATGCTGGGAGCGCGTCATTGTCACAGGTCCACGCATCCTGTCTGCACCTGCCCGTTTCCTCCCTCACAAACCTCAAACTGCCCGAGGGCCCTCCTTTAAAAATAGCAAGACACAGGGCCTTTGATGTCATGGATGACCACTGCTCTGGGCAGTCTGAATAAGCTAACTTTCCCAATTTGGTCACTAACTCTTCTAAATCTGAGTGAGTCTAGAAGGGGATCTCCAAGATAAATACACAAACCAGCAAAATGCGGTAAAATGAAAGTGCATGGTTAGTGATGTGAAATGCATTCAAAACAACGTCGATGGCACTGCCTGTTTGTATGGCTCCTTTCACACAAACGCGGTGTTTAAGAAACCGGCAGAGATGAGCAGTAATAAGTACAATAAACATGGACCTAGTAAAACGGGTGACTATTGAACAGAAAACGAAAATGTCTGAGAAGATTATGCACATTTGCTGACAATGTGCCTATTTGCTTAGTTTGTTATTTAACACGTGAGCAGAGTCGATGCAGTTCACGCCCAGGTTACAGGCTGGAAACATCCTAATTTATTTAGAGCTGAGGGCTCCAGGCCCCTCAGGCGTGCACACACACACCACCACCACCACCACCACCACCACCACCACCGCAGCCTGCAGGCGGTGTCCTAGCCCCTGTCGTGAGTAGAGAGAAGCCTGGCCTGGAGCAGCAGACATACCCAGCTTGTGGTTGTCACCTCCCAGGTGGGTACAGACGGGGAGTGTGAACAAAAGCCTTGTGGAAGGCTTTCCACAAGTGGAAAGCTCTGGAATAGCAGTCATTAAATTGTGTACAGTAAACTTCACTAGTGCAGAGCCTAACTTAAGAATTTGTGGTTAATACAATACAAAATTATCTTCCCTAAAAGTCTTACAAGTATAATAAATAGATTGTCATTCTGTATGTGTTGTTAATATCTCAATAAAAGAAGTCTCTTCATTCTGCTGGGAACATAATTAAGTCTCCTCCTACGTGTTCGGTACACCCATCATCTTTCTAAATAACTCTGCTATTTCTTCAAATATCAACTCCATTCTGCTCTGTCTGAAAAGACCTCCTTAAAAACTCCATTTCAGAGTCCCCGAGAGTCCTCCCGGGTCCTCCTTTCTATTCCTCCTTGGGTCTAAGGCCACCTCTGGGGCTCCACCTACAATCGCACACAGCACACAGCCCTCTCAGGCCTGGAAGGCAGCCCTGCTCTCCGGGCCCCTCCCTGTGCCTGGAATACAGCGTGGGCTTCTTGTGGGTCCCCTCTGCTCCTCAGAGCCGGAGTCACCGTTTAAGACGTTGGACCACGTCACCCGGGAAAGCCCTCCACAGCTCCCGGGGCACGCTGACCACATCTCCCTGCTGTTCCCACACGGCTGTGTAACAGGCTCTCCCTGGATGGCACCTCTTTTGTTCACTGTTTCTCTGATCATGGACATTTTGCCCGTTTTCTTCCAAGAAAAACAGAGGCTTTGGTCTATTTTGTTTACTGCCATGTACCTGAAAGGGGAGGGGGCACACATAGCAAGTAAAATAATATTACATAATTTTTTTTTAAGTAAGTATTCTTGTCTCTCAGGCCACAGCGCTACCCCAGCGTTGGCTGTGATGGTTTGTTTATTGTTTGTTTTCCCTCCACTCAATGCGGAGGTCAGTGCCAGGAGGTCACCGACCATTGATGTTGTGTCTGCTCTGTATCCTCAATGCCTAGCACATGCCAGACACATCTTATGTGTAATATACATTCATTTATTAAATGAAAGAGTGAGAGGAAAACAATAGGATATCATCCTCTTTTATTACCTCCCAGTGTGTTCCTAATAGATCAAATTTAAAATATTTCTTTAGGTAGAATGTACTCGCCATGATCTCTCTGGAATATCTCCAGAATGCAATCCACATTTGAAATGATCTGTCTTGCATAAGCACCTAAAAGATACTTGGGTTATCTGTTATCTGTTTTTGCTTAAGTGCTTTGCTTTATTGAAAAGATCAGTGATACTATGTTTTTTTTACAATAATCAGAAGCATATTTAATTGATTTTTTTCTCACGTAAAAGCACAGTGTAATTTTGCAGCTACCATTTGAATTCATAATGCCAGACAAGGACAGTGTTCACATGAATATACAGTGAACACGAGAGAATTAGAAGCAGCAGTGGCCATGGGTGACATGGGAAGGTCAAGGTGCTTCAGACTTGGCCTCGGCCTGTGCCCTCACCACCAGGCTCCCTGCTGGGAGCAACCAGTTTAGATGCTATGCCACGCTTTGTTTTCTTGACCAAAGGCAGACTCACTGGCGAGTAGCTGGTCCTGGCGGTGTCTGGTGGACTAGGACTTGTCAGCACACATAGCTTCATGAGACAGTGTAGCCACCCTCTCATCAATAAGTTTGCTTTAAGGGGACCTAGGTTTCCAGTAAACATGCCCAAAAGTACACTGTGGAGTTCAGACCACCTCCGAAGGGGCCTGGGCCCCACGTCTGTTCCGGTGGACAGCACATGGAGACCACCCTGTCACGTGCTGTTTGGCTGGCATTGGTTCAGCAACATCAGAAATTCCATGGGGTTTTCCAATACCATGTCATTAACACACAGACTTTAAGCTCCAAATCTGTTTAAACCTTCAGTTACTGAGTTTGAAAGAAAATGTGTAATAGACCTTTGCTTTCTGTGACTCACTCATTTGTTAGGAAGTCTAGGCGTGTCATTGAAATTAAACTGAAAAGCCCTGCACACTGCACAGAGAGAGGTTAGCGGGAGACCCTACCAGCATCGGCCTAATTATATCCCACACCGAGGTTCTCGCTTCTCACCTACACATATCTCTTATAATTGTTCCAAGTTAATTAATGATCTTTAATATAAGAAAACATAGCAGTTTAACCTACGTACATATTTTTCTATTGTAAGTTGAAAACAATTATAAATTGTAACTTACACCAAACAATTGTAAATTGTTTAATTACCAATATTCTCAGGTCATGATCACAGGTTATCTTCTTTCCTATAGTTCTTTCCCCTTCAATTCACCTGTGATTTTCCTACCCCAACTCCAGTGCCTCTGACACAGCCCTGCCTGTGTATCTGACTGGAAAGATGATGGCTCTGCATAAGTGCCTGTATATGTTCGACTTTTAGAAAGCACTCAACACAAACATTTTGAATAAACAAATGGATGGATAATTTAATGGATATATTTGAGTATATTTATAGCCACCAAACTTAAAATATATAACTAAATATATTTGCCTGCTAGAATATAAATGTATCCAATGCATATTTTTGAAAATATATTGGAGGCTCTGGGAACACAGCAGTGAACACACAGATTTCAGGCACTGATAAATCATATCCCAGTAAGGAAGGAATAAAACAAATGTTTGCTTAATAAAAATAGTAGTAGTAGTAGTAGTAGTAGTAGTGATGTGTAATACTTCTGTAGCTCTTTGTACTAAACAAGGTCCTAATGCTATCTCTATCTATCCACCTATTATCTATCTATCTATCTAATCTCTTTATTCTGTAAGTATCTCCCTGTAAAGAAGATGTAGTACATATAGACAATGGAATATTACTCAGCCATAATAAAATAATGAAATCTTGCCATGTGTGACAACATAGGAAAATCTAGAAGCTATTATGCTAAGTAAAGTAAGTCAGACAGAGAAACCAATACCATATAATTTCACTTAATGTGAAATAAATGTGCAAACGTAACAGAAACAAACTCAAAGATACAGAGAACAAATTGATGGTTGCCAGATGAGAGGGGCTTGGGGTAGATAGGTGAAAGGGGAAGGGAACAAAGAGCTACAAATTGGCAGATATAAAAAGGTGACAAGGATGTAAGCACATATAAGGAATACAGTCTATAATATTATAATCACTATGTAATCTTTCAGATGGTACTAGACTTCTTGAGTGATCACTTCATAAGTTATAAAAATGTCTAATCATGATATTGTATAATTGAAACTACTATTACATAACTGAAAAGTAAGAAAAACAGAAAAAGAGAATCTGATCTCAGAGTCCATATTCCTTCCTCACTTCACTGTATTTTCTCTTTAGAGATATGTCACAAGTGGTAAGTGGCATAAAGGTAAAAGACTCAAAGTAAGAGGGTAGAGTTATGTCATGGTGACTTAAAAACATGCCCACCAATTCTTTCATCCTCTTTCCTGCAAGGGGTGGCACCAGATTCAGTTCTCTAACAAAGAGAACCACATGGAAGAGAGAGCGTCTGAACTTCCAAGATAAGATTAAATATATCATTGGGAATTCTCTGTTCTCTCTGCCTTGAACCACTCCCTGGGGAAAGGCAGCAGCCATATTGCAGAGACACTCAAGCATCTCTGTGTCACTTCCACTTCGCGTCTTTCCAGCGTGTGATTGAGTAATAGTTCCCAATCCCTTTGAGGTTAGCCTTGTGACTTGTTTGGCCCAATGAACAGCACTGCGAAGTGAAGAGAGACGTTCCTTCCACCCAAGTGCCTATGTGACCACAGAAAGCCAGAGCCCCATCCCCCATGCTTCTCATGTGCACAGGTGGAGGGAGCAAGATAGAGACCTTTGTTGTCTTTATCCTGAGGACTGAGAGTTGTTGTTATTGCATCAAACCCAGACGTTCTGACTGATGAAGTTCAACTGCATGAACGTCTTTCGCACGTGAGAAGATGTAGGGACAGTAGGACAGGAGAAGGCTGACAGCAGGTTCCGAAACATCTGAAGTGGGTCTGTGGTGGCCAAGGCTCTCTGAGGACAAAGGAAGCCGCTTGACTGCACTCATCTGCCCACATCCCTGCACGCACCTCAGGAAGAGCTGGCGGTTCCTCTGCTCGCCAGAGCAATCCCCCAGGAGTGCTGCACCACACACAGAGGGTCCGTCTTAATGGGAACAACAGGGCGCAGGCACCAGTTGCCAAGTAGAAGTCTCCCGGTCTTTCTGACACGAAGCAGGCTCTGTCACACTGAACAGAGGTAGACACAGCATCCTGACCATTTGCACGCACGTGTCATTGTGAGAGGGGAGATCCTTCTCTGGTTGCCGACGTTGCTGGTTTTTGTCAGCGTGTGAAGCATCTGGCTCCGTGAACTAACTACCTCGCCTCCCTCAAAGATTTAATTAAGCAAATCTCATGCCACGGCCCTCTTTCTATCTGCTTGATTAGTGTGCAGTGAAAAAATTATTGTTGTCAAACCTCACAGTGATTTATGTTTTCCAGGGTCTGTAGAGAATATTGTTTCCCCGGATTCAGGATCTTTGCTGGTGGGGGTGGGGTGTGCATTGGTGAACAGAAACGAAGCGCTCTCATGCTTAGCGACCCCAGTGATTTCCATCTTGTTGGAAGGCAGAGCGTCCTCGTCCTGTTTGTCACTAGCAATAATGGGCCAGTGGGTTTCAGTAATGCCCACATTCTTTTGTTGTTCCCTTTTTTCAGAGAAACCACGGGTTGAAAATAAGTGCACGTCTGAACATCTAGGACTTAGGCTGTGTGGCTCGGGGGATGCTACTTAGCCTTCAGTTTCACCAGCTGAAAAATAAGAATGAGGGAACTCTTGCCTTCTAAGGCTGTGGTGAGGGATATATATATCACCTAGGACATGCCCAATAGAGTGTCTAGCATATTGCACTTAATGTTAACTTGTATTCTCTTATATTCATTATTTCCCTGGAGGAAATGTGTTAATCATATGTGTTATACTTCTGATAAAGATACAGTAGAAAATAAGGAAGAGTAGACTGAGACTATTAGTACCTGTATCTCCTGTTTATTTTTTTTAAAAGAAAAGAAAATGTGCACACTCTGATGTGCTGTGTAAATAGGTACACAACATATATATGGATTTACCTTAAAATAGCCCTCTAATGCTAACAAGAACATACCTGAGGCCAGGGACAATATTTTTTCATATTTGTATACCCTACCTCTATCTTATACTTCATATATGGTAAAATAACTCTTTATTGGAAACGAGTAAATGGATAACTTTTCTTATCTTAAATTCCCACTGTGCATAGGACCTTCATGACTTCCATCGCACTCTAAAGATATTTTCACAATTAGTTGTTCATCATATTTAAATTTGGTAAAATACCAATCCCTTGGCCCCACCCTGCCCAGATGGATAGAGGATGCCTGGCATAGGAGGCAGGAATGGATCCAGTTTATAAATTCCCCAGCAGAGTCCTACTACAATAGCCCCCCCTGATCTGCAGGGTATACATCCCACGATCCTCAGTGGGTGCCTGAACCCACAGTTAGCACTGAGCCCTATACATTCTATCTTTTCCCCTATACACACCTATGATAAAGTTACATTTATAAGTTACGCACAGTACGAGAATAATAACAATAACTGATAATAAAACAGGACAATTATAACACATTGATAATAAACGCGATGTGAATGTGGCATCCCTGGGTAAAATAGGGATTACCTGAACACAAGCACTGGATGCCTCACACAGATGTGCACAGAGCCGGTCACTAAGTGGTTAAAAAGTGGGGAGCATCCACAGCATGGAGATGCTGGGCAGAAAGATGAGTCACATCCCTGGTGGGACGGAGCAGGATGGAGCCATTTTATCATGCTACTCAGAACGGTACCCAGTTTAAAACTCTAGAGTTGTTTATTTCTAGAATGTTCCATGAAGGCTTCCAGACTGATTGACCTCAGGGGACTGAAACCACGGAAAGTGAACACTGCAGAAAAGGGGGTCGGAACCTCTGTGTTGGTTGGGTTCAGGGTGCATTCTTCTCAGGTCTCTTTCAACTCCAACACTATACGAGGCTGGCTTAGCTGAATATCAACTCACAAGATCTGTTAGGTTTTAGAAGTGAATAGCTGGTCCAACTGGTTATATCAGAATTGAAAATCTGCCCTTCTCCCTCTATAACCTTCTACCACAACAGTTTCTTAGATCAAGTTGGGGTAGGCAACTTCAGTCTCTTGGGCATGCTTTAGGTATTTTTTTCTTCAATCAAGCCACTTCAGGGTAGAGCTTAGACTCTACCTAATGAGCTCTGTACAAACTCTCACGTGGCTAAAAATAGTTTTAAAACTACAGCAGAAAGGAGGACCATTTCAGTAGTAAAAAGGTTACTTAGATAATTCAAGTCACCAATGGTTTCTTCCTTCACCGAAAAATAATAATAAATGCACAGATTCAGACATTTGCCAAGTTTCAGTATTTGAAAGGTTGTAATTTACAAAGCAGATATTCCCACAGACACATGATTCATAACAACATGCCGCTATGAATCACAGCAATCTGCAGCCGAATCCCTTATTGCCCCAGCTTAGAGTTATTTACCTTTCTGAACTAAAAAAATCAATCAAATTGCCACAGGGTAGGGGCCAGAGTGGTATAAGTTACACATTCATAACCGACAATAAACTATGTCATTGCAACTGACATAGTTATTAGATTTTTTGACCCAACAGACATCATCCAAGGTCAAACAGCTGGTATGTCAGAATTAAAAGAAGAGGTGAAAACAATTATGTATTATGATCTGCTTTGCAATTAGAACAATATTATCTTACATTTATGTAATTCAGAAGAAATGGCATCTGGATAGCAAGTGATAAAATCAACAAGGTGGCCCTAATTGAGTGGTCGGCAAACCCCATCTTTCGATCCACATGCGGCTCTTTGGCCCCTTGAGTGTGGCTCTTCCACAAAATACCACGGCCTGGGCGAGTCTATGTTGAAGAAGTGGTGTTAGAAGAAGTTCAAGTTTAAAAAATTTGGCTCTCCAAAGAGATTTCAATCGTTGTACTGTTGATATTGGCTCTTTTGACTAAGGAGTCTACTGACCACTGCCCTAACAGTCAAGGGCATGTACCTTGGTTGTGGGCACATCCCCAGTAAGGGGTGTGCAGGAGGCAGCTGATCAATGTTTCTAACTCTCTATTCCTCTCCCTTCCTCTCTGTAAAATATATATATATATATATATATATATATATATATATATAATCTATTCAGGCCCTTGTTAGTCTTCTTTATACAATTATTACAGATTATAATTAGTGTGTGTGTGTGTGTGTGTGTGTGTGTGCATGTGAGTGTGTTTCCTCATCCCCACTAGCACTGAGCTTCTTGAGGCTGGTGTGACCTTGTTCATTGTTCTGCCTGTGGCCTGGAGCACAGTACTTGGCATGTAAGTACTCCAAAAATGTTTGCTGAAAGAATACCTCTGAGCTTTCCGTGATGCAGCCATGCTCCTGGTGCAGAGCTAGGTATCTGGAGATAGAGTATTCTTCCAGTGATTCCATGAAATAAACACTAGCTTTATTTTTTTTAAGGAAATTATAATTAAACTGGATCTGTCATTTGTCCAAGAGCTCCTGGCTTCCAGTACAGTGTACTTCCCATTAAGTCACTCCCCATTCCCCCAGTAAGAACACTTGATATATATCCTTTGTCTCCAAATCCGAAAGCACTTTTCAAAACACTTTCTCCAATCCTTTTGTATCTGTAATCTATTTCTAACCTGGCAATTAGCAATCTTTCCTGCCAAGACCACACCATAAATCTTACACTGAAACAGATCCTACTGTAGTTGGCCCTGTTTTATTGAATCACATAATAACAACAGAATGTATAAATATACAAGCCCCAGGGAAACAGAACTCTTTGACATTATTAACCAGGTGGTGTCTCACATTAGCCCTGAGGTTTCCAGGGAGGGATTGCCGGACCAAAGCTTTGCTTTGCTGGGTGAGGGGAACAGAAGCCAGGTAGGGTCATGCTGCCTTTGGGTCCTGGCGGGATTCCCTGATTGCCCACCCTCCAGGCCACACACTGCAGTGAAGTCCGTGACTCCTTAACCCTCCTTAAGATTTCCGCAAATTTCCTGACCATACTTGCCCTCCTCACCCTTGACTTGAGAAACCAATAAAGAAAAATCAATTAGATTTTTAAAAATTGTTATTCAAAGCCCGGCCGGTGTGGCTCAGTGGTTGAGCATTGACCTATGAACCAGGAGGTCAAGGTTTGATTCCTGGTCAGGGCACATGTCCAGGTTGCATGCTCCGTCCCTAATAGGGAAGTGCAGGAGGCAGACAATCAATGATTCTATCACCATTGGTATTTTTATCTCTCTACTCCTCTCTGAAATCAATAAAATAAAATTTTTAAAAAGAAGGAATTCCTACCTTTAAAAAATTATTATTCAAAGTTCCTCAACCATTTCTAGCAATTTTCTATAGTCCGCTATAAGCTTATCTCACTTCTCTTACCCTTCTGCTTTTCTCTACTCATAATTTTTGTTTATATCTCATTGAGAGTCTTACCTTTTGTTGATAGTATTATTTCCTACTCATTCCTCTTCTACCAGCCCGAAGAAACACCAGCAGCAACAGGGACACCAATATTAATATCTAACGTTCAGTTCACATTTATCACGTGCCTGGCATTATGCATAAGGCTTGCAATGAACAAATACTCCCAGTTGCTGTCCTAGTTGTCTGTGAGATAGATACCATTATTAACTCCATCTTATACACAGACTGTACCTTTCCTAGGGCAGGCTACCCCTACCTAATGCTATATCTCAAAGTAGTGACCTAAAGTAGGCTGTTCCTACAAGAAATTCTGAGCACAATTATTAAACATTAATCATTTCTCATCTCACTCTACCCACTGTATTGTTGTTGTTGTTGTTGTTAACCCTCACCTGAGGATATTTTTCCATTGATTTTTAGAGAGAACGGAAGGAAGGGGGAGAGACAGGGAGAAGGAAACATTAATATGAGAGAGACATAAGGATTCTCCTGCATGTGGTCCCTTGATTGAAATCAAACCCAGGACCCTTCAGCTGAGGCCAACGCTCTATCCACTGAACCAAACTGGCTATGGCTCTACCCAATGCATTTTGCTAACTAGTCTTGACAAGTCCTCTCAGCCAGCAGAGGAAAGATAACTGGCCAGGGGCAACCCATCCAGCACCACCTGACCTACACAGACACAACCCCCTCCCCCACCCCCCTGCGCACAGGTACAACAGAGATCTCTACCCTGGTAACTAGGGCACCTGAAGATTTTAAACATCCTTTTCTCTCTGTGAGCCTGCATCTGTCAAGCACTCATTGTTCGGCTACACAAAGCTATCAAACTGTCCACAAGATACATTTAAAATTCACAAAGCCATAATTGCTCATATTATTCCTCAAACTTAGAATGTTTTTCATCCCTACAGTTATTGATAGCTTATTTCACTCTTCAAAATTCCGCTTCCATAATACCATATTTTCCTCACACCCCTCAGAGCCAGCTTACTATTCTTCCTCCGCCTGCTCCGGAGTGCCACTGTTCCCTTCCATTGTGCATCTTCGCTGTTTACCAGCACTTCCTCAGTCTCCTCCTGGAGATATAAGCACCTCAGACGGCGACAATGCTTTCCTCAGCTCTTTCCCACCTATCACCAGACTCACAATTCGCACATAACTGTATCTCAAAAGCATTTCATTCATTAAGGACACAATCAGGGTTATCCAGAAGCAGATTTTTTTTTTTTTTTTTTTTTGCGTTGCTGATTTTCACTGACTGCTATTTAGAAACTGCAACAGTTAGGCTGCTCAAAGAGAAAATATTTAGCTCCAACCACCCATGAAATAAACTAGAATTCCAAGAAATTGCCTAGACAACCTCAGGTTAGGCGCTGTGTCTATTAATGGAACAAATGAAAGTATTTTTTGTCAAACTATGCTGAGCACCATTTGCGAAGTGTGTTAAAGCTGAAATCTGAGTCCCTTTCAGTTACTTTCCTTCCTTTGCAATCACATTTCATTTGCTTAAGAATGAGTGCAAATCCAGAAGAATTCAGATCACCTTTTGAGAGAGCAAGGCTGTAGGTAGTTTTTAAAAACTCTGTCCTCAATAGGATCACAGGGCACCACATAAGTAGCAGGTTGGCCTCCAGTATCTGTTTACGGCAGAGATGTTCATCTGAATTTGCCATGCAACTGCCTCCATTACCAGCATATGGGGAAAGTGTATTTCCCAGCCTCCCTTGCAACTAATCATGTGACCGAATTCTGGTCCATGGCAGGAGGTGGTGCAACCCTTTCTGGGAGAGCTTTCCTCCGCACCCCAGGCCCCCTCCTGCCTTCCTCTGCAGCTGCTGCAGCTCTGGGGATGGAGGCACAGATGGAGTAATCACAGGCTGGAGGACGCTCTCCTGTCCTGCCTTGGATGCCGTGTGATTGAGAGGTAGACTTCCATTGTGCTAAGTCATTGGGCTTTTGGCGTTTATATCGCCAACAGCCTCGCTTTGTGAGCTTCGTGGACAACACCCATACATCTGAGGAGTGCCATCCCTCCTTGGGAGCTGTTGGCCTCCCTAGAGCAGCCATGAGTGCGGCTGTGGAGTGGCCATAACTCACTACTTATAAAATCCGAAATCATTTCCACGGCCCACACTGTCTCTGATGGCTCAGTCCTCTATGAGGAGGTTCTTTGCCTTTCTTTTCGGAGTTAATTCCAAAGGACCCTGGGAGACTCCGCTCCGTGTGTGGGGCTCCGGGGAAAGTGTTCTTGGTCTTTGCTGCATTGGAGGTCCCTGCTATGAGCCGCTAGGATGTTGTGTTTCTCATCATTGCAACGCTTACTTCATGCTGCCCTCACTGTCTTCTGCTTTGCCCCATCCCACTGGGCTGAGAGCTCCTTAAAGACAGAGAATGAGGTGTTCATCCCTTTTTGTTTTGTCACAGCCTAGCAAAATGCTGGTTGTGCTGTGTTTGATAAGCCTTTGTGAAAGGAAGAGAAGAAGAGAAAAAATATGCGTAAGCAAAATAGCCCAACACAAAGATGCTTTTTCTAGCCGGCCCTATGGGGAGTGCTTCCCTCTGCCCAGCTGTGTTGCCTGAGTCCTTACAATAAAAAGGCTGTGTCTGCCGTGCAGGGAAGGAGAGCCTGACCCCCTACCTCCCCGTCTCCCCTCTGACATCACTGTCTCAGAATGTGTGTGTGGAGGAGGAAGAGGAAACCATCAGACAGTACACAATGCAGCTCACAGAGATCACGGACACCCACACAGGCGTGACATAAGGGAACCACCACAGGAAAATGTAGATTCTGCACATTGCTAAAACAAACAGAAACAACGGACTGGCTAAGTGAGCACACATCCCATCTTTAACACCTCTGGGGTTTGCCCACGTCTTTTAAGACGGGGTCAGTCATGAGTGTGAGATGTACAAAGCCCCAAAGTGTAAAGTGAAATGAACTTAGGATTTCTGAGAGAGAATATCTGGACGTAGCTAAGAGAGTTAATCTCTGTGGGCCTCTGTTTCCTCATCTACAAAAGCTACAAAATGCTATAATTTTGTAAAATTTAAAAAATATATTTTGTTGATTTTTTTACAGAGAGGAAGAGAGAGGGATACAGAGTTAGAAACATCAATCAATATCCTCCTGCACACCCCCCACTGGGGATGTGCCACAACCAAGGTACATGCCCTTGACGGGAATTGAACCCAGGACCCTTGAGTCCACAGACCGATGCTCTATCCACTGAGCAAATCGGTTAGGGCTAATTTTGTAAAATGTTATTAAACTTTATTTTTTTTTTTTGCATTTAGATTATATGTATTTTTAAAACACTAATTTACAGACCTGCCATGGCTGTGTTTGTGATTATGTTTATAATTTTAGGCAGATTATACATGTTTCCATAATTGGTAAAGACATATTTTTTTGTATGCTAGGCTGCCATTTGTCCTTTGGTTTAGAATGATGAAACAGTTTCGAAATCATATGTTCAATTGATCATTAAGAGCACAAAACTATGTTTGCATAATATTCAAGGTCATGGTAAATGTGCTTTTCAATTGATTATTAAGGATCCCTGTACTTACCTGTGAAAAGAAAACATCACATCTACAATTCAGGGATTAGGATTAATGCCTTGAAAATACACAAGCAAGCATACTCACAACCACGGATACACAGAAGATAGCTGACTGCTATTGAAAGGAGAGTGTCATTGAGGGTAAGAGAATAGAGACAATACTGGAGAAAGGAGACCTACTAAAGATGAAGGAAAAAGAAGAAGGAAGGGGGAGGAGGAAGAAGATGAGGAGGAAAAAGAAGAAGGCCTAAAAGAATATGGAACAATTTAGGATATTGATCAAAACAGAGACAAAAGCCCAGCCGGCCTGACTCGTGATTGAGCATTAACCTAGGAACCAGGAGGTCATGGCTCCATTCCTGGTCAGGGCACATGCCTGGGTTCTTGGCTCCCTCCCCAGTTTAAGACATGCAGGAGGCAGCCGATCAATGATTCTCTTTCATCATTGATGTTTCTATCTCTCTTCCTTTCCCTTCCTCTCTGAAATCCATTAAAAAAATAACTTAAAAAATACAGGCAAAATAGCTCGGGTTTCTAGAGGTAGCACACTGTGTGAACCTGTGGGGTGGGCTGGAAAGGGAACAGAGGAATGGGGGGAGATGGAGGGATCAATGGTTTAGAAAAGAAGGACCCAAACAACAGTCTAGGTTGAAGGGAAATGAGCACTAATAGTGGAACATGCACAACAAAGTTAAACGTGGCTGTGAAGCTTAAAGAATAAAAAAAAGCTTTAAAAACCAGGAAACAGAAAGGGAAAAGGAGGAATGACAACTGCAGTTGCTACCAAGGATGTGGATGTGAGCAGCCGCTGGTCAGCCTCAGGGTGACCTAGACGCTTGCTCCGACGGCCACGGGCAGGGAGAGGCCGGGCTGGCCAGAGTCAGGATGTTGGGTTGACCCTGAGAACAGGGCAGCTCTGACCCAGACAGGCCTTTGATGGAGTAGATGCCGGTCCGGGCCCCCTGGGGGAGGCTGGAGAGGAAGCATTCGTGGTTCACTGTGCGAGTTTCTATGATTTCATCGTGACTGTTCATCGCTCCCTGGAGAGCCTGCCCTGTGTCTGGAAGGTAACTGATTTCCCACGAAGGTTTATGCTGACATTCCTGTGAAGAATGCAAGGAGAGGGATTTATTCCACCCTCTGTCGGCACTCCCACGTGACGACATCCTTTCACCTACATAACAGGTCTGATCGCTCTTTTCTGGTGGAGCATTTCCTGTAGCTCAGTCACTGAGTGTTAATTCAACACTAATGAGGAAAATCCATAGTTCCTTTCCCTCTGGGTAATGATGGCAGGCTGCCCTTGCCAAAGCTCTCCCCGGGAGTCCCTGAAAGCGAGCAGGTTCCTGGGCTCACCGTTAGGGTCCTCATTGGCTCTGCCGCTGGCTCCAGCCAGGGCCTGGCACAGCCCCTTTCCTCCGAGAAGCCATGCCATCTTCTAAATGACTGGGCGCAGGGAACGGAGTGCCATACCCGAAGGACACACATGGAAATCCTGTAGAGTTGCCTGATCTCTCCTTTCACTCAAAACCAACTCAACACGAGATGGTGCAGCAAAGGAAGCTATAAATAACAAACACCACTTCATCATCCCCTCCCTCTCCATACAGCATCAAGATGCCTACCGGCCTGGCTGGGCCAGCCTTATCAGAACGCGAAGGGATGAAGTAGCCACTAGCTGGCTAATCACAACACTGTCAGATTGCTCCCTCAAACGGCTATAATTCACTGAACAGGGCGGTTATCAAAATCCCAGGCTCTCTGTGCTGTGGCCGGAATGGCAATGGCAGCACCGCCGGCAGTCCTGGCACACAGGAGACACACGGGGAAGGCCTGGATGGCAGGCACTCTCTCCGGCGCCTGGTCCCTGCAAGCTGCCCTCCAAGAAGCAAAGGATGCATCTCCTGCCTGTGGTGCTGTGACAACGTTTGTGCAGGAAAAAACATCCAGGTCTACTAAAAGCATCGGTAGGAGCTGAGGTCTTAATGTCCTATCAATCACAGCACTGCACTGCACTAAAATCACCTCCCACAATTAAGGAAAGCAACAGCCAAATTGGCTAATTAGCATAAGAACACACAAACACTGCTGTCTCTGAAGTGCCATTATTACTAAATATAGTCATTTCAATGGCAAGATTTGCGAATTATCTTCTCTTTTCTCATGGTAAATCTTGGCACCCTTGTGACAAATGCTGTAATCCTCACTGGGCAGAACAGCCCTGAGCGAACACAAAACGCACCTTTTATGAAACCTATGAATCCAGGAGAGAAGCAATTGAATTAGCCTTGACACCCGTGTAGAACACACTCAGGTTGGAAAATTACAATTTAACCAAATGAAACTTCGTTATAATTTAATGAAGAGCAGTTAAAACAAGTTTTGAATTAATCTTTTTTACTGGATCACAGAAAAAATATATATACTTATGGAAAACATAAAACTTCGTAACAATGATTAGAAAATTACTTTGTTCTGAAAACAAATTAGTTAGCACACTGCTACCTGGAACCGTAATTTGAAATCACTTAATAATGATAAGCCTCCTTCATTATTATAATGCAGGCAGATTGCAAATGCAATACCAGAGCCTGTGTTTATTCTGCACTGTTTCCGCCGTGGCAGAGTGGGAATTCTTGTTTATTGAAAAGGCATGTAAACTAAATAAAATTGAATGTCGTTATTACAGTGGCAGTTGATTTTCTTTTTTTCCTAAATTGTCCTAAATTGATAGATAGGAGATAGATGATAGATAGATAGATAGATAGATAGAGGATATATAGAAATAGTAATTAACTCCTAGATTTGGGAAGGCATCTCTCTTCTAATCTCTCAGTTGGGTCAGAATTAGAACCGAACAGGAGCTGGATTGAAGCATCTTGCAGAGAAGGACAATCTCTGCAGGTCAGGTTCTAAACAAAGATGCACAGACTCTCTGACCCTCCCCTCTTTCACCCCTGCACACAGCACCACACACAAACAGGCCCAGGCCTTCTCTGATGCACAGGCTGCCAACCTGTGCCGCCCGAACCACCCAGGCTCTGCGGTCATGGGAAAGGGCCCGAAAACTCATTTTGAGTTTCTCCTAAATAAACTGCCTGCCTTTAACGGATGAAACAGTGGTCACATAACTGCACACTCATGTTCTTTCAAGGTCATTCAAACGGTCATTTATAAAAACAAAGGCAAAGACAATTCCTGGCTGCAAAGGTGACCATTCTATTTCCTTCCCTTTCCCAGGCAGTGTCAGCGCCAACCCCAGGAGGGGAGCGCCAATCCAAGATCATCCCAATGATTCTAAAAGTTCCATAGGAGAATACAGTCTGAGAAAAGCCAGGAAGGGTTTGGAAAGATAGACCTAAGCAGAAGGTTTTGCCCTGAGTCAGCCAAAGCGATGTACCTATACTTAGTGGCTTCCTGAGCCTGAGGCGCAGTGTGAGGCTCGGAGCACCCCCTTCTCCCTGGGTTTCTGACGTGCGTGTTGCTTCAGAGGGACTTCCCACATCAAGATTTTAGAAAATCCAATTATTGTTCTATTTCTATAGTTACTTATTTCTGAATAGCTGTTCCATGCATAATTTATCATTGTGTATAATCTAAGAAGAATGTCATTCCTTAAAAAATATAGGAGTCCTGTATCCCCAGTATTATTATGTAATGTTATGAATATTACATAATAATGTGTTTCCTCCCTGATGTAAAACATATTCCTTATCATACGTCAATCCCAATAATGTGCAATAGTAAAACAATGAAATTACCTTAAGTTTTCCTTAATAGAAAATTGATTAAAAATGATAATAAAAATAAAAGAAACAAAACTTATGTGTTATTACAGGATTTTTTTTTGCCACTATTAAAATGATCATTCAGACAAATATTTATCAATGTACTCAGTTAAGAAACCCAGTTTCAGAACATGGTATGAATCCAGTTGTATACTCTATTTCTGTGTGCTTGTATACATGTCATATTTTGTGAAAAATAAGGAATCCAAATGGATTTGCACTTGACCTTTATTTCTCTCTTCATTTTCTTTCATATTAATTTTTATCTTTACTTCTTCCTTTGGTCAGCCTCCACCTGATTTCTCCCTGTGGCTCTGCTTCCAAATTGTAAGCGCACGCCGTAACTGTTTTCCTGTTTAGAGTGAATTTCTCTACCTGTTTTAAAAACTGAGCCGTGGCGCTGGGAGCAGCCGAGCACATCTGGGAAGGGCAGGGGACCTGCCTGAATCTGAGCTCTCCCGAGTGAGAACGGAGGCTCATCCATCTTGCTTTCCCACCTGTCTATTCATCTATGTTAAAGGAATTGCTTAGCAATCCCTTAAAGAAGAGAACTGGGACCAGACATGTCTGTTTTTTTGCATTGACAAAATATGATTGAAAGTCAAAACATCAACGGCATTAAAATTTAAAACCAAGATTGCTGGGAGAATTGGCTCAGCCTCACAAGGTTTCTATCTTTCAACATCATAGTATCGATCACTTGCTTACCTTCTAGACATCATTTGTTGTATTAGCTTATCAGTGCATTGCTAAAAATATTGTCAGTGTGAGGTTTTATTTTGCATGGCAGAAACACACACACACACAACACGTTTGCAAAAATGGAAGCATTCAATTACTGAGTTCTATATTAAATAATACGTTCAGGATTCACAAAGTCAAAAATCTTCAATTTAAACAGTCTTCTCTGATCACCGCCTTCTATTGTTTAATGTCTACAACACGAGTTATTTTCCTGGCCTACCTGTTCTTTAAAAGCCGGATGTCTAAGGCTCTGCCATTTACCTTCCTTTGCCTCCGAAGCCTAGATCTATCATACTGCCCATCACTCAGTCACTCCCTCATCCTTGTCTGTTGATTCTTTGCCCTTCCATTGTACTCAATTGGCAAAAATCACAGTTCTGGAAAATTCAAATAGTTCAATTTCTCAAGTGTTACATTAGTGATACTGAACAAGCCTAAAGGGGAAAAAATTGCACAACCTTGAAAACAGGAGGCATCACAAATTCATGGTTTCCAGTTCGAGCTGGTCCTTCAGGGCCTCCTAGTGGCATTCTGGGACCCAAACATCCTACCAGGTGTCTTCAATCCTTGATTCCCCTCCTACACACACACACACCCACACACACACACACACACACACACACACACACTGTCCCCTTTATTTCATGCTTCCTTCTCAACTATTCTGAATCATCTCCACTCTATTACATCTCCTACTTCATCATTTCTGGGTCTTACAGCCAACAGTGTAGTCACCTCACAAAGAAAATAGAATTATTAGAAAAAGACTCTCTCTCCTCCTCTAGCCTCATTTACCAGTTCTCATGTGTGTATATCCATTATGCCTCCATTCCTTTAGC
Organism: Nyctalus aviator; assembly: GCA_036971965.1. Taxonomy (NCBI): domain Eukaryota; kingdom Metazoa; phylum Chordata; class Mammalia; order Chiroptera; family Vespertilionidae; genus Nyctalus; species Nyctalus aviator. Next base: position 169,751,721 of record CM072925.1, read on the forward strand.
CAAAACTGTTTTCCTGTTTAGAGTGAATTTCTCTACCCGTGTTAAAGCTTCTACTGTATTTTCCTCTTTCCTCTGTACAAACCATGCCATGCTACAAATAATATTCCTTCTTTCTCCTGTTTTAGAAACAACTTTATCTTTAGTTTCTTCCATTTAGCATTGAAACATGCTTATAAGTCTGATTATTTCATTTTTTCATTCCCTCCCTCAACCTGACGTGTTCTTGCTCTCTCTTCTCCCTAGCTGAGGTTCTCAAGAGCACTTCCTATACTCTCAGTGTTTTTAGTTACCTCCCAGGCACTCCACAGTCTTCTGTGCTCCTGCTGCTTACCCACATTTCACTGAAAGCCCATCACTAAGATCATCAATGAATGTGATGCTAAATTTAATGAACAAGTATTTATCTCACGGGACACCTTGCCCCTTGTAGCTATGACTCCATGCTTTCTAAATATCTGCTTTTTTTTTTTTTTTTTTTTTGCCTGCTCTCTCTCACTGCTTTTCACGGGATGTTCTCCATCTACTTACTCCTTAAAGCGCCATGATTGTCCGAATTTATCGCATCTACTCCAACTCTTCAATTACCAACTATCTCCTGATAACTCCTAAACCTCTATTTGTTCCACATCAACACTTCCTAAGTCTTTTCTGATTCATTTGTCACCCTCCCCCCACTTACAGAATTCAGTGCTTCTCTTAGTAACCACTGTCATAGCCAATGTGTTTTAATTGCATGCTAACTGGCCTGTCACTCAAGTACAACTGTACGCTTCTTAAGGAAGACACAATGTTTGGTTTTTAAATGGTGCTTCTAGAGCTTATTTTAGCACCTGACTCCATGTAGATGTTCTATCAATACTTACTGGGTGACTGATGCTGGCCAGTGGCCCAGAAACATGTACGATAATAGGAAAAAGACTAATGACAATGGGGAGGGTATTAGGCAGCACAGAGAACATGCAAAATGAGATTAAATACAAATCAACAAGCGTTATTGCAAGAGACAGATTGACCAGGTCCTGAGAAGTTACCTTGGAAGTACCTTGCTGATTGGGGATTTTTTTTTTAATCCCCTATCTTTCCTGTTGACCCTAAGCCACTATTCTCAGCCAGGTGTACAGCTCCAGTGGCTTCTTCTCCACCTACTCCAAACAGTTTTGAAAGGAGGAAAAAAGTACCATCTGCACTTGGTGTATTTTTTTTAATTGACTGGCTAATTGATGAAATAGCTTGGACACATTTTGTTTGCATTTGATTTTGCAAAAAGACCTAGAGCAGTGAGTCTCAATTCTGATTGGTAGCATATACCCCTTGGTTCGGTAGGCAGGTATGTCAGCATCATCACCAAATGCCTCCTTTCTGGGACACTTGGATCCCATCCATTATCCCTGAGGATCTCTGCCTAGAGAACCAGCGTTAATGAGGAGAAAGTGCTGGATGCCCAAAACAGATGTCCAACTGTTCTGAGTGGTTGATAGTTACTGATTTAAAGGGACATATATTGTGGTCAAGTAGAATGTAATGAATTCTTGTAACAGATAACTTAAATAAATTAGCTATTCCTCTTCCAAAAAGTATAAATAATAATAGCCTCTAGTTACTATAAAATTCAGATTTTCTAAAAAATCACAATATAGGATATATTTACAGGATTATCAAATTACCAATCAAGAATATGTATTAGAATTAACTAAAATAAGAAAACCTAAATATGATAAAATTCTTACTATGGGCATTAATCACTGTTCTGAGTGATTTTTATATATAAACTCAATATATTTTCAGAACAACTACATAGATTAGATTTCTCAATTAGCCCCACTTTACACACAGAAAGATTAATGTACAGAAAAGTTACTCAAGGACACACACCTAATCATTGGTAGAATGAGAATTTGAACCAAGAAATCTGATGATAACTTCTGCGTCCTAACCAGCACTTTATTCTCCCCTAATTTATATATTAGAAACTGAGTCCAAGAATGTTTAGACAAACTGCACACAAATTTTAATACCTCTGTTATTCATTTTATATATGTTTGCTATTGCACCTATTTTATTGATCATATTGATAATGCTATCAAGTGCTGCTACTTTCTTTGGGGGATCTTGGAAGAGGGTTAAAACTATGTACATCACCACAGAAGGAAAGAGTTCACTAGACCTTAAGTGTAACATGGAGCATAGGTACAGTTTTGAAATCTTTTGAAAACTATGTGGTCAACAATAAGAGGACTTCATGATAGTTCAAGATTATTAAAGCCTTTCATTGCCAAGATTGATTAGCCTTTCATTTATGATACAAAGGGTAAGATGACCATTACACAGGAAATGTTTTCACAATTGAGTTCCATAAAACCTGTATCAAGTGTCCTTTTACTAGCCAGGCCTCCATCCTGGGATGAGTCAAATAAGTTTGATGGAGAGGCCACTTGATAAAGTAGAAAGGTCAATGTCCTGAACAGCAAGGAGCCAGGCCTAGAGTCCGCTCACTTATTAGTGGGCTCAGAGATGGCCTAAGCTTTTTTCATGTTGCTTAGTCTTGCCTTCCTTCTGGGTGAAATATGTGAAGCACTAAATTTGTATGAGAAGACTTAGTACACTTCCGTTTCTCCTCTGTAACAAGAACTTAAGAGGATGTTCGCTATCGGCTTGCTCTACCATCACATGATATCAACATCCCAGTAGAATTCCATATCTGGTCACAAGACACAATTCCAACTTTCCATACAGAAACATTTGGGGGTAAAGGTAATTTCAAGGCTCCCAGAGACTGGAACTGACACACAGGACTATGGCTTCTTTCACAAAAAGACAGAAAGACAAGGTTTGATCCACTGAGTCTGAAGTCCATACTGAAGAAATTCCCATGGAAATTCCTTCCTTAAAAACCTCTGGAGAGATTTAGCCAGACTGCCTCTGCCTGGAACTCTTTCAAACCTAGTGAGCTGGATCCCTGACTCTCGTCCTCAATTCTTGTTGCACTTCAGTCTCATTTGATTCTAGTGGCGATTTCATTTATCCCCTCTTCCCCTGGCGCCCCCATACTGGCCACTTGCATCAACCTGCATTCTACTTAACTCTGTCCCTCAAGCATAGTCTGATCCACATCTTGCTTAACTGAACTTCAAAGCTGGCCACTCACTGCCAATATTGCCTGATGCACAACCACAGCGACCTTGCCCTTAACACCTGGCCTGGCTGTAGTCTACAACCGCACAGCACAGCATTGCCACCCATCTGGGTGTTTGGATGAGTCAGGGGGAAAGGGTGGCAAGGCTTAAACATAATGACAATGTTAGTGTGAGGCTGGGCTACAACTCATCAGTTCTTTAGGGACAAAACATGGAATTTCAATATGCGTTCATCCATTTGCGTTTCCCTTACTCTTCCTTTTTGAAAGCAATGTGACTCTGCTAGCAGCCATGCTTGTGTGATTGATTGTAACGTGTCCGCAGCTCTTTGGGACCTTCTGGAAAATGAAATCGACCATCTTTGAGTGATAATGTCAGTGGGATAGAATGTGTCACTGGCTAATGGTCTCCTGCTGCTGCATAAATGCCAACACAAGCCAAAGGTATTTGTGGGGGAAAAAGTTCAAACTAAGCTTAAGATTTTTATATTCAATGCAAAAGAAAAGGAATTTACAGCCAGTTACTGCTGCTATAACATATGCTGGATGTAGAATTGATGGATGTATATAAGCTATGATCGTCAAATGATCAATTCTTATATAAATCCAATATTATAATTGGTTTAAAAACGTGAGTTCTTGGCCTGGCCAGTGTAGCTCAGTTGGTTGGGCACCAAAAGGTTGCTGGTTCTATTCCTAATCAGGACATATACCGGGGTTATGGGCTCAATCCTGAGTGGGGGAGCATACAAGAGGCAGTCAATCAATTGATGTTTCTTTCTCACATCAATGTTTCTTTCCCTTTCTCTTGGCTATAAAACTCAATAAAATATTTAAAAAAAAAACACCCGTAAGTTATGTATTTAAACAAAACCTAAGTCCAACTAGTCTTTCAGAAATAAAACAATTCCCTCAATATTATTTTTAAACACTTAGCCAGATTCTCTTAGATTATATTATGCACTTTTGAAATCTATGTTTTTATACACTACATAGAAGTTTAATAAATAAAACTCAGAGGCTCAGAAACTACACTGTTCAATTTATTCTATAATGCCAAAGTATAAGATATTAATATTTGTGGAACAAATATGAAATAACCTTCCACATACAAAATATAATTTATGTCATGTATACTGTGTATTGTGAGAAAACATTCACATATATTGAAAATGTTTAATAGAAATTTTATAATTATGATTCACTGACAAGATATTCCTAGCAAAATACATATGATATATATCAAATAGCATAGGGAAGTTATTTAATTTTCCTTCCCTGAATTGGGCAAAAATGTCATAGTTTAGTTTTGTATTTTACTACAACCTTTTAAGATTGGATTTTCTCTGTAGGGAAAGCAGTAAATGAAATATAGATCTATCGCACAGACTGCATTGGCCAATGAGGAATAATGTGCAGTCTGGGGAACCCCATTTCCTCAGACCACTAGAGGAGAATAAGTCGCCCTGAAATGTGTCAATACAATAGCCTATTCTGAGTCTTTTGCTGGTGGCAATCATTAAAAAAATCATTAAATTGATATAATTTTAACACACACATATAAATATGTAAACTATCTGAAAGTGGTTAGTAGAAATTAAAAGCAATATTAATACACTAGAAACCCAGTGCACGAATTCATGCAGTCCCCCTCACCTGTGCTGGTCTTTAGTCATTATGGCGTTAGGGCCACTGGGTTTTTACAATACTGATACATACCCACCCCACTGAGATAACTGATTTTAGAACACAAACTGATCAATGTTTCTCAACTGATCAATGTTTTTCAACTGATCAGTGTTTCTCCCTCTTCCTTCCTCTCCCTCTAAAAATCAATAAAACCACATTTTAAAAAAAAAAAAAAAAAAAAAAAAGGAGAGGAGTTCCTAAGTAATAAAAAATAATAGTTTAAAAATTTCCCAAACATGGAATAAATAAAAACATTTCTTTAAAATACCACATAAGCATTAAGATATAATTTACCGTTCCATTTTTAAACTTTAGTGAAAAAAATCAGTTAGTATACTCATTTAAAAATATAAAAATCCTACCTATTTTTAGGCAAAGAGCAAAAGAATCTGTTCAAACAATCCAGCGCCTATTTCTGTCTGAGCCGAGCTTCCCTTTTATATAACGGGAGGTGAGCTGGGTAGATCCCTAGCCTCTGCTGACCCTTCTGTTGCTCTTGCTTTACTTCTCTACCACCCACGTGCTGCTGCACCTGGCTCTCAGTATCGGACCTCATAGGAATACACACTCTTTATTAATTGATTCATTATTGCTTTGTTCTCATGAAGGGCTATTGGCATAAGAAAATGTATGCAGAATCTAGATCAAAATAGTGTATTAATCATGGGACTCCAGGGGGAGAGAAGACACTCAGGGTTGTAATCCACCTGATGTGAATTCTACTGATAACTCATAGATTTAATATGAAAACACCTTCTGCCAAAACCTGTTTGGCTCAGTGAATAGAGCGTCAGTCTGCGGACTGAAAGGTCCCGGGTTCGATTCCGGTCAAGGGGATGTAGCTTCGTTGTGGGCACATCCTCAGTGGGGGTGTGTGCAAGAGGCAGCTGATCCATGATTCTCTCTCATTGATGTTTCTAACTCTCTATCCCTCTCCATTCCTCTCTGAAGAAAATCAATAAAATATTAAAAAATATATTAAGAAAAGACCTTCTTGATAGATTAACATTGTGAGGTCTATAATTGCTGGTATGTTTAATATGGTTGTTACATGATTGGCTCAGAGCAGAAATAAAGCAATGTGTCTATGGTTTAGCTGTTTTTCTTTGGGTTTAAAGGAAGTTCTCATACACAGATCAACCCCACTCACATTGTCCCACCCTACTATATATTTTCCATTACTGAAGTGATTTTAATAATCATAAGAGAGACATTCTGGAAGGATACTGTCTTGCTTAATTTACTGTGCTAAAATGTTACTCTTCTAAAGCTTGACTGATTATTCATTTGAAATGAAATGTCTAAGTAAATGAAAAGAGTACTTATAATTTGGGGGCCATCATTTATTAATTTTTATGGCACAATGCTCTTACATTATGAATAAGAATGCTCACACAGTGTCACATGTGTGACTGATATCAATGTTTAAAACTTTTTGGAAGAAGATGGAATTTCACTGGCTTTGTGTTCTGAATTGTAGGACAAGGAGCTGCAGAGAACCACTGACTCCTTCAAACTAGCGGCTGTGTTTAAAATAGTGCCCTCGGAGAAGAGATGGCCCTAGGAACGAGATCTCCACTGATGTGTATCGGACGCACACTTAGGTAACAGCTCTGGCACGTGGGCCATTTTCACCAGCTGGTGCACGGGCGGGGACTTGAGTGTGAGGTCCCAAGAGGGTAAGAAGGCTCTCCAGGGACCTGTGCTGAAGACAGCAGCGATTGATTAATCACTCCTTTAGCTAAACATTTTTGTGTCTCCAAGTCTCCTTTTACCCCGGAGGTCACCATGGAGAGGAAAGTTAATTCATAATATCTGAATTAGGGATAATTCATAATCCCTTTTGTTTGTGTGTTTGTTAGTCCATGTACACTGTTGCCGGCAGCTCGGTAACCCCAGCACTGACCTGCAGGGCTTGGCGAAGAAATAAGTGAAGGGATGAGCGACAACAACAAAAAAGCGGAGGAGGAGGAGCATGAGAAGATGCCCGAGTAGCAATGTGACGGGCCAGAGGCCAGCCTCAGCGGCCCACCGCTGCCCCTTAGCCTCCTGGTACGGCTGCTCTTCCTTCCCCACCTGCCCCCGTGCCACCCAGCACCCTAAACCCGCCCTGAAGATGCCCTCTGCTCTCCTGCTCCCTGGTGTTTCTTAAAAATAATAGGATAGTTATTGAAGCTGAAGATAACACGAGACAACACATGATTGGAAAGGTTAGAAGTGATTGCTCACTAGTGGCTTTAAGACTTGGGTTTGGTGGAAAGATGGGGTGCCAGGATACTGAATGCTGGACCACCGCTTCTCTCTATTCATACAGCACTTCACATATGATCACTTTCTTGTGTGAATCAAGGAAAGTCTTAATTACCATGAGTAAAAATAGCAAGCACTGGTGTTTACTCAGCACTTACTGTGTGCCAATTACCATTGTAAGTGCTTTCTGCCATCGATCTCCTTTCAGGTGTCTGTATGTAAATTCGCTGCCACTCTCAGGCGCATTCACTGAGGACAGGAAGCCATGCCGTGTGCTCAGTCCCAGTGCCAGCGTGCACTCGGCGGGCCTTCTCGGTACCACAGGCGTTCGGTTCCCTGTGCCTCCTGCGTGTCGACACTGAAGCTGCACACCCCGACACTGACGCCAGCAAGCTGTCTCATCTGCAGGCCGACAGCGTGGCCCTTGGTGGCCCCCAAGGAGCAGTTCTTCTCCGACCCCTGGGCCAAAGTCACACGATCCATGAGCTCCAGCACATGGCCCAGGTCCTGAGGGAGCAGCGCAGCCAGGGAGCGAACAGGCGCCTCTGCGTTGTGTGATGCTGGGGAAGTCCAGCCACCGCACCGTTCAGAGCTGGACACCCGCACCAGCCTGGACGCGGGCGCAGCATGGCCTGTGGGGCTGAGCACCCAGGGACCCAGTGGTGCCTGTTTGTACCCAATGACTCCATTTGTGTCTCTGAAAGGAGCAATGGTTCCGGCACGTTGGATGCAGCCTGAGTGCCCCCCACTGCACAGCACGCCTGCTGCCTGGTCCCAGGTGACCCTGACTGACAGCCTCCATCCCTGCCACCCCTCAGGCTGTGGCTGAGAAGCCAGAGGTCACAGCTCCGGTGTGCATATAGCATCCTGGTGGCTCCGGCAGCACCGCGGGCCTGTCCTCCAGGAGGCAGTCACCCAGGAGCGGTGGCCACCAGCAGGAGTGCGGAGCCAGGACTCCGTGCAGCCAGCCTCGTAGGCACAGGAGCAGCATCCTGGGCTGTTATCTGAGAACTGCAGGGGCGCAGGCTCCTCAGCAGTCCCGGAGCCACTCCCTGGCCCAGGGCTGGATTTCACCCTCTCCCAGGAGTTGGGAAACACAGTGTGACTGCCGGGAAACCGTCTTTGTGCAGCACAGGATGCATGCGAGCTTGGGAGGCAGAAGCAAGCCTGTGATGTGGATAAAATGTTTATTTTGGACACACGAACCCCCATCTTCCTCGCCTTTACCTCACCTCTGTTACAAAGCCCTTGGTACACCTCCACGCCCCTGATCTCAAGAAGGAGAGAATGTGAAGGAATAACTGACACTCAGCCTTAATGACTGTGTGATGTGATATGTATGTTGGTGCATATGCTTCCCTTTATGTATTTTTCATTCGTTTTTACTTAAAAAGGCTCTACAATAGCCCTAACCAGTTTGAATGGAGAATCGGCCTGCGGACTGAAGGGTCCCAGGTTCAATTCTGGTCAAGGGCATGTACCTTGGTTGTGGGCACATCCCCAGTGGGGGGTGTGCAGGAGGCAGCTGATCAATGTTTCTCTCTCATCAATGTTTCTAACTCTCTCCCTTTCCCTTCCTCTCTGTAAAATTTTAATATATATATATATATATATATATATATATATATATATTAAAGGCTCTACAATAGTAATGAAACTGTTTTTAAGGAGAGAGAGATGGCAAAAAGAAGGAAAGGATGGAAAAATGGGATGAAGGAGGAGGACGGGAGGGAGACAGACTGTGTACTATACGGTACAGGTAGGATTGGGAGCTAAAATGATGGGTTTGAACCGTGCTTAATTATCTGACTATGTCCAAGTTATTTAATCTCTAAGACTTCAATTCACAACCTAGTGTGTGTATGTGTGTGTGTGTGTGTGTGTGTACTATATATTTACATGTTTTTCCAAATCTACTTCAAAGGCTTTTGTTATAGACATTAGAAAAAAAAACACCAGAAGGACATTCTCTTAAAAAGGAAAATTTCATTTCCAAATATAGAATAAAGCTTACTTATAGCTTATTCCAATTATGTAACCAAAGAAGAGACTCTCCTGTCTGCATTAGCATATCACTTGTGCTACTCTACTGATAACTACCTGCGATATTAACCAAGATTTGGAGACAGTTAATGGAAAGAGGTAACACCTTTTCTTTTCAGTTATGGAGAGAAGGGATGACTGGGAGAAAATTGGAAGAGACAAATATTAACATGTCTGCTAATGTCATATAAAAATGAAAATATTTTACGATTTGAAATAACTAGTTATAATAAGGTATTTAAATCAGAGAAGAAATATAACTCAATATCAAGTGGATTGTGCAGAAGAAATCAGGACCATAGCGTAAGACAGTTATTAAAAGCATTAATCAGAGGAATAAAGAAGAATGGAGAAAGAAAACGCTGAAACAGGTGAAAAGAAACAAGAAATAATAATGTTTAGAATTTTCCACTCCCTCTCAATGAAAATTTAGGATGTGAATGCAGTTATTATGGTGGATTATGCTGTCATCCATCAACTCTTTACTTCCCCACCCTCATGAAGTTTGACCATGTGACTTGTTGAGGCCAACAGAATGTGTGTGCCATGTCCAAGGTTAGGCATTAACAAGGATGGCATCTTACCATCCCATTCTTTAAGGTGATGAGCTTAATTTCCAAACATGGAGAAGATTTGAGGATTATTTCCATTATATCTAAGCTAATAAAAGAGAATCATGCAAATTAACCATCACTCCACTATGCCCCCAGCCAACCAGGAGGGAATATGCAAATTAGAAGACCAAAAGTGGCAGCCTCCCAGCTTCTCCAGGTGCAGAGTGGCCAGGTGGGGCGGGAGCGGCACTCCAGCTGGCCACAGCAAAGATGAAGATGGCAGACTCTGGCCTGAGGCTGCAGCAGAGATGAAGATGGCAGACTCCGGCCTGAGAGAAGACCTGGGTCCCGGGTGCCGGAGGAAAATCGGTGCTGGAAGCCAAGGGAAGGAAGGCCTAGTGCATGAATCTCTTTGTACAACAGGCCCCTAGTATATAAAATAATACATAACAAAGTCTGTACTTTATGTAATCTGGATTAATATATCAATACCATGTCCCAATATAATCAGGTCAGTATCAGACGGGGCACAGGGCCTAAGGAACACCCTGGGAGGAGGCTGGGGAAAATCTGATGTGCTGATGTGTTTTCCCACATGGTGAGGAAGAAAACAGGGCCATGAGCACACAATGGCTAATGGAACACACCGCGTCCTGCATTTTATGGAATGGGTCAGCTCTGCTCCGCTCTGATTTGCCGGGCCAGAGAGGAAGCTGTGCATTAGTTATCTGTCGCTGTATTGCAAATCACCTCAACTTAATGGCTTGAAACAACAGACATTAATTATCGGAAAGGAAAAGAAAATTGTGCTGGAGAGTCTCCGCTAAGAGAAATGATGACAGCGCAGCTAGAAAGAGGAGGATGACAGTCCCACTGACACGCTCAGCATTCATTCCTGCTGACCCTCTGCAGGGACCTTGGTGGGCTTACCTCACTGTGTGGTAAAGGGGACACGTGAATGGGATTGGCTGGTGTGGTGAGAGGTGGCCTCTGTGCTGCTGAGGTTGCGCACTGGCCATGTCTGCTGTGCCACAGCAGCTGGCCACCCACCTCCAGATCTGGTCTCAGACATACCTCTTACAATGTGTTTTGAGGAGGATCTTCTTTCTCTAAATCCTCCAAGTGGCCTAAGGGATGGCTTTTTCTCTGCTGACTTCCATCTCTGACCCCCAACACACACATACACACACCCCTACATCAGTGTCATTGGCGTGATTATGGTGAAAAGAAGAGCATTTAAAACTCAGGAATTGCTTCAATGGAGAACTCTCATCATTTGCAACAGCATGGATGGTCCCAGAGAGCATTGTGCTGAGTGAAATAAGCCACTCAGAGAATGATAAATATCACACAATCTCACTCATTTGTGGAAAATAAAGAACAACATAAACTGATGAACAAAAACAGATCCAGAGACATAGAAGCATCCAACAGACCTTCAAAGCTCAGAGGGAAGACAGGGGAGGGTGGGAGGACGTAAGAGATCAACCAAAGGACTTGTATGTATGCCTATGAGCCTGACCAATGGACACAGACAACAGGGGGGTGGGGGCATGTGCTGAGGGGTGGGAGCGGTCAATGGGGCAAAAAGGAAACATGTAAAACTTTCAACAATATGATTTTAAAAAAAATATTGGGGCAAAAACGAAAAGGAAGAAAAATCAAACAAAAAACTAAGCCAATGATAAGGCCAGGTCTTATTCTGCAGCTATCTGTTGGATGAGTAGTTTCCATGGGGAAAGGCAGAACATGGGACTAGACTGGGCCTGATGGTGCGCAGGTTAGCAGCAGCTAGCTTGGGACTGCACCTTTCCCTGCCAGCCCCAGACCCAGCACACTAACCAGCGGCCCTTCTCGCACCCGCCCCGGGCCTGTCACTCTCCACGGGGTGTGGATGTCCTCCCTCCAATCAGAAGCTGCATGAACCTTTCTTTCCTTTGCAAGTCATCAGTTTTTCTCCTTACTTCCACTCAAGCTCCGCCGTGCCTCCTGAGACTAGAGCTTTCTCCTCAGGGAAGAACATCAGCGTGCTACTGCACAGGGTTTCTCAGCCACCCAACCCAGGGGCAGTTGCCAATTTTGGGCGGGAAAAGCAACAACAGAATGGGTGGGGAAAGCACTTGAGAAAATCCTGTCTTCTGTCAGCACCTACCTCCTAAAATCCAAAACCCTCAACCATCAGAGCAGGCGACAGTTGAAGCCAACTAGACAAGGTAAGATCGCAAAGGGCTCTGCTGGAATTGACCGTTTAATGCCTATTTGACCCAGAATGAAAGGAAAATGTCAGGTTTTCCCAACAAAATTTGCCAAGTCCCTTGAATTTTTCTTTAAAGAAATCTACAAAACATGCATCACCTGACGATGGGCCATACATTTTTCATGTGTGCTCGGGAATTGAAAAGGCATGCAATACCTGTAGTGTTACATGTTCAACATTTGGTATTTAACACATTATTTCCTACTAAGTGCCCAGGAATAAAAAATATTTTTTAAAAATCACAACACCTTTATTTTTATTTCTCTTCTCAAACCTCCTACCTTAGTTGCAAAAGCTAAAGATGCATGTCACATAAAGTGGTATTTCTGTTTGAACATTTTTTCTATCCTTGTTTCCTCACAGTTTATAAACAAAATCACTTGCCATTAATCTCTCTACACAGCAGCAGGTGTCACTCTTATTGGTATCAGCCGCTGTTTGGAGGAAGGAAAATGTGAGTTCGAACTCCTAGCCAGAGCATTTGCCACATTAACCACACCAGCGGAAGGAAGCCGTCTACCTTATGAAGTGTGATTAGTCAGCATACCATCTCAAGTGCCTCAAACAGAGTCTGAGAAACCCACATCCAAGCCAGTCCAATCTCCTGTGTTGTGTGTGCTCTACTGAAATCTAGGATATTCTGCACCAAACATGAGTTTTAAGAACATACATTTTAAAATATAAGGCCTTTAATTTATTGAAGAAACAAACATTTCCATATCGATAGCCTCTTCTTGTAAGAAAAAATAAGTAAAATGAAAAATATTTTCTATGAAATCTACCACAAAATATTATGTTTTTCTTTATATATGCACTGCAGTGAAAACAAATGAGTTTGTGTATAAAAGCTCAGCAATGGCTATATGCTTTTTCCTAATACAGATAAGCATTCCATATAACAGTTATGCTAGAAGGCTAAAAAGAGTGAAAGCATGGTCAGTGCTTAAAGCATTCCAAGGTTCACAGCAAGAATGTAATAGCTATTAGTTAACAGTATTATTTCTCTTTTAGTTTCTATTTTTTACATATGTTATTATTGATTCACCAAGGAGGGGGGAGGGAGAAATAGAAGCAGCAATGATGAGAGAGAATCATTGATTGGCTGCCTCCCTCTGCATGCCCCCTAATGGGGAACGAGGCAGCAACCCGGGCATGTGCCCTTGACCGAAATTGAACCTGGGTCCCTTCATTCCTCAGGCAGATGCTCTATCCACTGAGCCAGTATTATTTCTATTTTAGAATGGTTGAGGCTCTTTACTTCAGTTATGTTTTCAGTTAGCTATATTCCTTGGCAGTGACTCAGGTTTTTACAACTTGAAGGCAGCCTATGAGAAATGACACTCCCCTGGGAGGTGACTGAGGAGCGGGTACCACAAACCCTCCCTCTGAAAAGAAAGTCTGAGGAAAGAGTCTGCACGCGTCTGAATTCAGCCTCTCCTCATCCCAGGCAAAGTGGACACAACAAGAGCAGGGGACGCCTGGGGATGCTCTGCCCTCAGTGTGCAGTGACAGCACTGCCAGCTCCTTCACCTCCCAACAGAGCGCCGCATTCTGAGGACCGGAGAGGCGGGTGCTTGCTTGGGTTTTCGTGTCCACATTCGCCGAGACGTAGTGCGATGAGATTAGGGCACAGACAAGTAGCCTTGCACACAGGATTTCACACACAATGTCTCCGGTTCTATTTCCAGCGGCCACATGGATGCTTTTATAGTTGTCAATGTCCCTCCCCTCTTCGTGAAAAGCAAGGAATCCAGCTGTTCTCATTCCTACTTCCCCAGGCCTCACCCGGGACGATCTGTTCTGTCTAAGGACTCCAGGGCTGGTGCCAGTGGCCTGTGAGGGACCATAAGCCACGACCCGGTGACATCACCTCCAACAGCCCTGGTGCCAGGCGGGTTTGCTTGATGGACAGTGATGGAGCCGGTGACTCACATGCTGTGATTCCTAAGGAACTGGAAATGGCCCTTTCGGAATTCCCCAGATACCTTCGGCCAGCTTTTCTCATCACAGAGTTTGTCGCAGGAGGAACAGAAACTTGGAGCTAACGACTGAAGAATTTTTATGGGAAACAAGCCTGCGCTGAAAGGTACATCATGGTCATTTCAAAAATCAGGGTTTGCTTTTAAGATTAATGTGGAATAAAACAAAAACAAAAAACACTTTTTGGCAGAAAATATTTAGCCCATATTAGCTTGTAGCTAATATGTAACACATACATACATACACACACACACACACACACACACACACTATTTATATATTAAATAGTAAAGATATTAAGTGGATGGTATCAGAAAACAGTAACCTTGCTTATTCTCCCACTCTGAAACTATAATTTTTAATACAACAGCCACAAGGAATTCTGTCTTGGTTTTCCACCTTGACAGTTCATTGTCCTTCTTCACCTCTAAGCGCCTCCTGGGAAGACCCACTCAGGGGTAGACTAGACATAGCTCTCTCTTGGAGAAAGACAGCTGTGGGTTACAGGGCTCCGTTTCCAGAGAGAACAGCAGGCACGGGCAATGGGTCTGTGCATCATCTTGTTGGGGTTGAGCAATCTCATATAGAAAAAAGCAAGGCCCCCTCCCTCTGGGCTAAGAAAGACACAGAGAGAAAGGACAGAAGTCCTCATCCCAGGGACATCATGGAGAGGCCCCACAGTGTGGAAGCCATTGTGGATGCTAAACGCGACTCACACCACACGCTTTGGGCGGATGAAGACATTGCCTTGCCAGCTTTGGGTCAAACATTTAGCACAGGCAACCTAGAGCAGACACCTGCTCAGCTGGGAAAGGCTCCATGGCTGACACTGGCAAGAGACCAGGGTGGAATATGCACAATGAATAGGTAGTTTAACATGACATTCAAATCCCATGCATCCCAGGGTAGGGGCCCTTTAAGAACAGAAATAGCCCTGGAGATGCTTCTGTCCTTCCAGGCTTGAAATGACGAAGCATTTAGCTCTGGAAAGTGTTCCCTACACAGTGCAGCTCACGAGTATGAGTTTATTATGTGGGCTTCAAGGCAACGGGTTAATCTGGTCATGAGGCTTCTGTTCACCTGCGGCTGTTTTGTCTGATTTGGCTTTTAATTTACATTCTTTATTGTTGAATTATTACATATGTGTCCTTTCCCCCCACTGACCTCTCCCCAGGCATGCCCGCCCCCAGCACATGCCCTTCTGCAGACACCCTGCCCGCCACGGACTATTGGCTGAGGATGAGGTCCATGTAGCATCTTCCCTGCCTGCCCAGCTTTTGTCAATCTGCATTCCTACCTGGGCCACCATTGCCTTCCAGTCCTCCCCTCTCCCATTCCTGCTGACCCACATGCTCCCTACAACAGCGGAATGACTCCAATACAGCAAGAGTTGGACCGGCTTCAGCTCCGGCCACAGCTCCTGACCGGCCGTGCCCCTGAGCAGAGCTAGATGCGTTTGGCCGTGGGGTCTCTTAGATTTGTACATGTCTACTCCACGGATCAAATTGAAAAAGTACAACCCTATGTGATTTCTGGAGGGACACAATCTAATCACATTTTTCCTGAACCAATTATCTTCTCACCAAGGCAGAAATCAGATTCATTGCCAGTGGGCTTAACGTTTCCTGCCCAAAGTTTTTTTGTTTGTTTTTATTCCACATAAATCTTAAAAGCAAACCTCAATTTTTCTTTGCAGACTCAACATCCATCGATCATGTGACATCATTTATTACTGACAATGCTATTATATATGAGGACTGGCCCGGAACTAATCACCTGATTGAGAGTCGCGGGCTGGGTTAAGTGGGGTGATAACTCACCCTTGTTGGGCCTCTGCATTCCCATTGCTTGGGGTGTGACATGCCATACGCTTTCTGTAACCAGAAACACAGCCAGGGAAGCTTTTCGTGGGTTCGGTTGATGTTTTGAAACAACATTGGCCTAAAAGCTCTTCCTTTAATCAAGTGGTAATTCATTTCCCTTCCCTGGCACAAAACACAGCTGAATTATCTTTGAAATAAGTTGATGATTTCCTTTTATTTCCTCTTTCTACTTGTAAATATAGATTCCACCAGATTATTACCATGACAACATTGAAGCTACATTAATCTCTTCACCTAGGAAATCATCCTTTCCTGGGAAAATCTGAATTGTATCCCTTACTTCACTGTTGCCTAGTTGTAATATATAGAGGTTGGATATGAATAAACTTTTGCTCTCAATAATTTATTTTATAAATGTTTGTTTGTTTGTTTTTTAGTTTTTATTGAGATATAATTGGCATAAAGCACTCTATAAGATTAAGGTGAGGCCCCAGCCGGTTTAGCTCAGTGGTTAGAGTGTTGGCCTGCAGACTGAAGAGTCCTAGGTTTGATTCCAAACAAGGGCATGTACCTTGGTTGTGGGCACATCCCCAGTGGGGGGTGTGCAGGAGGCAGCTAATCCATATTTCTCTGTCATCAATGTTTCTAACTCTCTATCCCTCTCCCTTCCTCTCTGTAAAAAGTCAATAAAATATATTTTAAAAAGATTAAGGTGTGTGGCATAATGACTCAATTTATATATATTTTGAAATGATTACCACAATTAATTTAATTAATATACATTTATAAAAAAACAAATCATATTTTCCTTGTGATGAGAACTTTTAGGATCTACTTTCTTAAAATTTTTAAAATTTGCAATACAGCAGTGTTAACTATAGTCATCATCTTTTACATTACATCCCAGTACTTAATTACATTATAACTGGAAATGTGTACATTTGACCACTTTCATTCAAGTCACCCAATAATTACATAAGTCCTCAAAAATGTTAATATACACTTTGGATCATATTCAATTAAATACATATATACATATAGAATGAAATTTTGGCTTTATAAGAATTATTCCATCTACAAATCTCAAGACACTGTGGGCAATCAATTCTAAATACATTAAATCACTGTCAAGTGTTTGTTTAGATGCTTTTGAAGAACAAATATTAGATTATTTTCTTAAAAATAAAAAGGAAATTAAGTACCTTTCCATTCAATTGAGGTGCTACCCAATGCCTATTTGTGGCTTACCTGGAACTTAGAACAGTACAGGTACCAGTCTAACAATGATGATTTTAAAAAATGACCAAATGCCCTAACCAGTTTGGCTCAGTGGATAGAGTGTTGGCCTGTGGACTGAAAGGTCCCAGGTTTGAATCCGGTCAGGGGCATGCACCTTGGTTTCCGGCACATCCCCGGTGGGGAGTGTGCAGAAAGCAGCTATTGATGTTTCTCTATCATCGATGTTTCTAACTCTATCCCTCTCCCTTCCTCTCTGTAAAAAATCAATAAAATATATATTTAGAAAAGTTAACCAGAAAGCGGGGTTTCCCTAAGTGTGCAATATTCAACCAGCCACAATCCTGAACGTCAGATGGGTGTGAAGCCATGGAAAACCCCGGGCCTAAAATAAAACCTTCGCCCATCCGTCACCATCTAAAAATTCCACTCTTTGAGAGTCAATTATTTAACTTATCCCCTAAGATTATTTTTAAAATATTCCCTTTTAAAAATTCAAATTTCTCTGACAGGGATAAAACCTTCTGTCACTTGCACTTCAGGGGAAAATGGTTTTATTTAATTAGCACTGCTCACGGTGACAGGAGCAGCACAGGGCCCGAGAGGTCACCCGCTGTCACAGAGGCCCATGCGGATCAGACAGTGAAAAGCGGCAGAGGGGTACAGATAGACTTGGCTGGCTTCACGGTTTCCCCCGTGATGTCCTATGCAGCCGAGTATGTCTCTGAGGGGAGATCACATGCTATCACTTGTCTCTTGTCTCAGCCTATTTTCCTTTCTTACAACTGTGTTCTGCCTTGATTTCTTTGTGAGTTGACCGATGATTCTGAAATCCTAGTTGAGTTTTCAATGTGGCCCAAACCTCGAGCCAGAACGATTGGATTTGAAGATCAGCTTTGCTCCCTGAAGATGATAAGGTTTTGAACAAACTTTTCAGCCTCCCTGAACTTCAATTTCCTCAGGGAAAACGAGTCAGCCTCTCTGGATTGTTGTGTGGATTACAAAAGAGAGTGCCTCTCCTCAGAGAGCCCAGCTCATAGATGGTGTTGGTGAGCTGTAGTCATGACTGGGTTTATCAGGGTCACGGACAGAGAAGAGAGCAGGACTGTGGCCTGTGAGATAAAATAAAGAGGCCCAAGAGGCCCTGGGAAGAGGAGCAGGGACATAAATTAGACATGCTCTCCGTGTTGGTCTTGTCTAGGATCCGTCTCAGCAGAAAAAATGCCCTTCACCTGGCTTTCTTTCCATATCCAAGGGCACCCTGAAAACTCTGAATGAGAGAGCATTAAAGAGGCTGCCCCCACCAGACATGCAAGCTCATGGACCCATCGGAACTGAATCTGTACTGAGATAGCTGTACAGGGTGTTTTTCTCCCGATACTCTTCTCTTCACCATGGAGACCATTGTTCCAGACTATCAATCCTCAACACCTGTCTCTCCCATCACCAACACAAGTACAATCTAAACACCACTTCAAAATCACTTTTTAATATCATTGCAGAACAAATATGAGGACTGAATTATTAGAAGACAAATAAGAACAGCATATCAAAATAAAGGCCTTCCTTGCATTCAATTACTAGGAAAATCAGCTCATCCAAATAGAAGGAAACCCTGACTTAAAGAAATCATTATTAAATTGTGTTCGTATGGACTTGGACATCTAAAGACAGATTCTGCTTGAAACAAATATTTAATTATTCCTATTAACTTAAAAATATCAGTTAAGCCACAGAATAATGACTTGTAATCATGCTATTACTTTTATACCTCTGTTTCTTCCACGTGGATACAAATGGAAAATGTTTAAGAATTTCCACCAAGATATTCTTTTCAAAAGAGGGGTATTCCAAGAATCAAAGTCCTAAGAACAATTTGGAAATAAAACTCAGAAAAGCAGTAAGCTAAGTAGACCGCATGAAGGTGGTGCAGTCAGGCTGGGGAGACCATGACACATAAATCTACAATGAGAGCTTCCTCCCAAGGTGGACAGCCGCGTAGAGGCCCAGGAAGTATCTATTTCACAGGAAGATTGACATCGTGCATATGATCATACATATATGGACATTAATTGAGGTCATTATTACTTTTCCCCTTGGGGTTTATAATAGCTTATTTCCCTTCTTCCTGCCTATGCTCATTTACTTCCATCTTCACATCATGACTTGACTAATTTTCCAAATAATGCATCTCCAGTAATTGTGTTTCCTGTTCAAAAAACCTTGAGTGTCATCTACAGAGCATCACTTCACTCTACCGCCCTGGTTTCAAATACACAAATGCACTCAGCTACCAAGCCAATTTCAATGACCTATTTGTCTTCATTCGGCCCACCCCACCCTAGGAGTCACTCGCTCTCCAACTCCCACTTCCACTGAGTAACACTGAATGGGAAGATAGCACAGAAAATTAATTACTGGTGTGGTTTCTGGGGTTGACATGCTTGAGATCAAATAGAGGTTCCACCGGATTTGTCTTCTTTTCACCCTGGAGACAAAATTACACAAAAGACTCTAGCACTTGCGAAAAGCATACATTTTGATAAGTGATAAACTGTGTAGCTATGTAGCTGACAGAAAATCTAACTATAAGATTGTGGGGAGGATAAATGAACTGTTTCATTCATAGTTCTTAGGATAGTGCCTGCCACATAGTAAATTTCCTATATGTACATGTCAACTGTTAATAATGTTATTATTATTTTAATTATTTATTGTGAAGCCCCTGCCCCAAATCTTCTTCATTTATAACCCCAAATTTACTCTTCCTGACATGTGTGCCTGCATCATGAGAGGTAGAGAAGGAAGCATGATCATCAGATTGAGGAGTTCCAACTTTTTGCTTCCTGGTGAGTAACTCAGTTTTCTGGTAAAAGCAGGCCATACGCAAACCCATGATCATTGAACACATACTTAGAGCCATGTATGAAGTGTATCAGAACAGGGGGAGATGGGGTGAAGGTATATCACTTAAGAGGTCATTAGAACACTGCATAAAAGGCGATTTATGTCTGTTGGACGTGAGGCAAAGAGAATATAATTCCTATGTTCTAAGCTTCAATAGAAATAATATGAGAGGATAAGGTGATGCTTGTGTATTTCAGGAGCCTCCAATATTAATAATAGAAATGCATAGCCAGCGATTACAAACAGGGTTCTAAATCCTGAGAAAGTAATCACTGCTAAAGGCAAAATGACACATGCACATATACTGAGACAATAAAATTAAATAAACTCATTGAAAGAACACAGCGTCTCGCTGATGAAAATATTTCAAGGCACAGGTTAAAAGCATGCCATATATCACTGAGGGGCTGTAACAATAAACAGAAGAGCAAAGTGTCCCGGAAAACAAGAGAAAGGAGATGGTTAAGAAGGTGCTGCAGAGGCATGTTCCCTCTTACTGGGCCCACAGCCCTCCTCCAGGCCACAGAGCTAACTGTCACCATGGCAATGAATTCTAGACGATGGAACCTGAGCAACCTAGTACAGGCCGCTTCCACACCTGGGTCAGCCTATGAGCATCAATCTATGAACAGGAGGTCACGGTTTGATTCCCGGTCAGGGCACATGCCCGGGATGCAGGCTCCATCCCAATTGTGAGGTTTGCAGGAGGCAGCTGATCAATGATTCTCTCTCATCATTGATGTTTCTATCTCTCTCCCCGTCCTTTCTTTTCTCTGAAGTCAATAAAAATATATTAAGAAAATAAAATGGAAATCTGACCCAAAAACCCACCTGGAGCCCTAAAGGCTCATGACAGGAGTGAGAATGAAGCCTCCAGAGTGTTTAGCTGCCACTGAGTTGTGGGTTTTCTGTGTCACAGCAGTGAGCCTTCCTAAGTACCATTGAGAAGCCATGTGTAAGTCCTGACTGTAAAGGATGAGGACTGGGAGGCCTGGCAACTTAATATCCTTCAGAGAGCAGTTCTGGGAGAGGGATGAGAAGAACCCATCTTTTTTTTAATTTTTAAAATATATTTTATTGATTTTTTACAGAGAGGAAAGGAGAGGGATAGAGAGTTAGAAACATTGATTAGCTACCTCCTACACACTCCCTACTGGGTATGTGCCTACAACCAAGATACACGCTCTTGACCAGAATTGAACTTGAGACCCTTGAGTCCACAGGCTGACACTCTATCCTGAGCCAACTGGTCAGGGCAGAAACCCATGTTTCTTAAAGAATGGCCTGGAAATATAGAAAGGAGAGCAATAAGTGAAATTTTGGGAAAGAAGGGTAAATTGCACACTGAACAAAATTTAAGAGATCCCCCAAGAGTTCCTGGTCTATGTGAGGGCACAGGCTGGACTGAGGACCTCCCAAGTGCGTGAATTTTTATGCACTGGGCCTCTAGGAGATAAATATTAGGCAGGAGAAACAGTTAATGAGATGGAGAGATTGGAAATACAAGAGGAATAAAGACTGACCAAGCAAGGCCACAAGCTTCTTTTTATTTTATTTTATTCTTTGTTAATCCTCACCAGAGGATGTTCTTCCATTGAGTTTTAGGGAGAGTGGAAGAGAGAGGGAAAGTCAGGGGCAAACATCGATTGGTTGCCTCCTGCAGGAGCCCTGACCAGGGTCCGGGCCTGGGAGGAGCCAGCAATGAGGCACCTGCCCTTGACCAGAATCGAACTTGGAACCATTAGGTCTGCAGGCCAAGGCTCTATCCACTCAGTAAAACCTGGTAGGAGTAGCCTCTTTTTAAAATGTTTTGTTGTTAATCCTCACCTGAGGATATTTTCCCACTGATTTTTTTATAAAGAGTTGAAGGGCGAGGGAGAGACACAGAGAGAAATATCAATGTGAGAGAGACATATCAATTGGTTGCCTTCCACACATGCCCCAAATGTGGCCAGGGATGTGCCTGCAACCTAGGTAAGTGCCCTTGACTGGAATCAAACCCGGGACCCTTCATCCACAGGCCCACACTCTCTCCACTGAGCCAAACTGGCTAGGGCCACGTAGTCTCTTAAAGGAAGCAGTGTCTTTCTTATTTAATAAGCAGGAAGGAGATAATTTAGGGAGAGAATGAATAAAGGATTGGATCAAAAAACCATGGTAAATCTACACAATGGAATACTATGCTGCCATAAAAAAGAAGGAATTCTCATCATTTGCAGCAACCTGGATAGAATTAGAGAACATCATGCTGAGTGAAATAAGCCAGTCAGTGAAAGAGAAATACCACATGACTTCACTCATTTATGGATATTAAAGAACATTATAAACTGATTAACTAAAAGACAGATATAAAGACAGTAAAGCAACAAGCAGATTGTCAAATTACAGTGGGGAGGGTAGGGAGACCTGGGGGAGATAAGAGATCAACCGAAGGACTTATATACATGCATATAAATACAACCAATGGACACAAAACTCTGGGGAGGGAGGGTATGTATGGGAGGGGAGGGCAATGTTAAAATATGTACACAGATAATAAATTAATTAAAAAAATAAATTTAAAAATAAAAAATAAATAAAAATTAAAATAAAAAGATTAGGAAAGTGTCAGGATCCACCACATAATGAATTAGTGGTATCGATGCCCAAGTCAATCTCCTGTGAAGAAATGCCAAGCACCCTGCAGCTTCTAGGAACAGGGGAGGAGGAAGGCTCTGTGAGAAGGGAGTCTACAGAAAGAAGCTTTGGATGGCTCTGTGGATACTCTGAAGGTTGCAAAGACAAGGCAGACCTGCTGTCCCTCCGAAACTGACATTAATGAAAATCCATGGACAGAGCACAATTTGACAAACTTCAGCTTTGGGGATTCTTAGTATTTCTTGAGTACCAACCATATGTTAGTAGTGCAGAGATGACTGGGAAAGAAAACCAGCACGTTAGTAAGCAAACAAAGCATTCCAGAGTGTCAGTGCTATGAATAAAGTTAAAACACTCCGAGGGTCTGAATGGGGACAGGTAATCTTTCCGTTTACTCACAATCCTGTATCCGAGCTGTTTTATTTATAAATTGATAAATTATGAGAGATGATAAGTGACACTGCAATTAGTTCAATGATTCTTCCAAAGTTATGCCATTTTTGCCATCAATAATAATTTCTGGCATCATCTTTATAAATATTAAATTTCAATTAGACCAAGTTCAAACCTTTACAGTTTCAGAAAATAAATTTGCTAAAAAAAATAGTTTTTCCATATGTATCTTGATAATACCTTATTAAGGTACTATTTCATTCAAACAAGTTGACAATTTACTTTTGAGCTTTATTTTCATAACATGTATTAAAATGATATGCATGCACACCATGCATATATAAGCATGAGTATATATAAGTTAAAAGTTAACAGTGAATAAACATCATGTAATAACATTGCTTTGATTGCTATTTAATGTTTTTTTTGTTTATCTTGGTGAAAAAACTTCTTTCAAGAATGTATAATAACTAACTCATCTTCAAGAAAGTACCTTGCTGTCAATGTATGTGAGTTTCTGAGAAAATTCTTTAAAAAGCCAGTTTTATAATATATTTTTATTTCATTGCTGAAATGATAAGAGATAAGTCACAACAAAGACAGACAGTAAGAAATGAACAATATTCTATGTGTGACTGATTTCCTTTTATCTCTCAAAGCACGATTTTTCGTTATCTGCTCTGAAGCTTTAGTCAAATGGTGAGTAATATGAAGTGTTTATGATTTTCTGAATTGGAGTTACAGATTCTTGACCAATCTGATGCAGGCCAGATCCTTGTCACAGTTCTTCATTGTAATGAAAAGAAAAAGACTTTTGAAGATGCGCAGATACTTACTTCTTTTTAATAACAACAGAGAGGTTGAAAAAATATTTATCTCCCAAACATAACCATGAATTCACAGATAGTATTTATTTTCAGAAAAGAATAGAGGACATTACAAAGGGGTACTCTGATATTCAATGGGATAAAATAAAAAGCTATTTTAAGAGTATCTCCCATTGTAATCATACCCAGTTTTCCAAACTAATAAGTAAAAAATTGAAGATATAAACAGCTTTATCTGTTCTTTTCTTTTTTTTCTACAAAAATATTCTCCCTGATTTAGAAATACTGTATTTGAATAAAGTAATAATTCTTATGAGGCCCAGTGCATGAAAATTCATGCACTGGGCAGGGGGGGGGGAGGGGGGGAGGTCCTTCAGCTTGGCTTGTGCCTTAAATAAGGTGGGGGGTGTGGGAATGTCTTATTGCAACTCCTTTAACTGCAGGGCCAAAACAGACCTTGAACTGGGGATAAACTTTTCATCATTTTCCCTATTTACTGATTGTTATCCTCACTGATGTTTATAATTGGAGTTAAAATTATTTTATTAACTGCTCAGTGTACTAGTTTATATAATTACATGTGAGAAAGTCTGTTCAGGTCTGCTTATGGCATGCTCTGTGTGATTATTTGGTTTCATAAATATGAGAACCATGCCATGTAGACTGAGAAAAATTACATGATCACAAAGATACATGAGGGGCAGAAAGCCCTGGACACACCGGGCAGTTATAAACCCACTGTTCCCAGTCTCATTCTAATTGTGTACCTACTTTTATAATCCGAAATTATACTCCCGTTCCCAAAGGCCAATCCATCTGGAATTCTCAAGTCGAAATTACGGAAGGATACATCCTGTTTCCCTCAGAGATACGAATTATTTATTATTTATTATTGTCTTAGAGAACAGAATTTAGAGTGCAGAGTAATTGGACGAGGCTGTTTTATAAATGGGATCCCATTGGGTCAGATCAGGTGGAATTCATAGAAATTCTTCACCAAAGAATAGCCTAGGCCCATGATCAGCAAACTGCGGCTCACGAGCCACATGCGGCTCTTTGGCCCCTTGAGTGTGGCTCTTCCACAAAACACCACGGCCTGGGCGAGCCTATTTTGAAAAAGTGGAATTAAAAGAAGTTTAAGTTTAAAAAATGTGGCTCTCAAAAGAAATGTCAATCGTTTTCCTGTTGATATTTTGCTCTTTTGACTCATGAGTTTGCCAACCACTGGCCTAGGCTGATCACTCTGAATACGATGCTGTGGGTAACTCAACCAGGAGGACCTCCTGGGCAGCACAGATGTTGACCAACATGGGCAGTGACAGCAATACAAGGCCAGGTTTTCCTGAAGAGAAGGAAGAGGAGGAGGAAGAGGAAAAGGAGGAGGAGGAGGAAAAGGAGGAGGAGGAGGAAGAGAAGGAGGAGGAGGAGGAAGAGGAAAAGGAGGAGGAGGAGGAGGAGGAGGAGGAGGAGGAGGAGGAGGAGGAGGAGGAGGAGGAGGAGGAAATATTCTCTCTCTCACACCCATTGGGCTCAGGCCCAAGCAGGCTCCTCTAGCATAGGGTGCATCCTGTGCCTCTAAACACTGACCAGCACACAGGAACGGAGTCTTACCGCAGTTAGTTATGAAGAGCACATGTCAGATGTAGCTCTTCCTCCTAAAAACTGAAGGCTCAAAACAAAACAATGGCTGCTCTCTTCTGATTTCCTGCAGCTTCCCAAACAGACATGTTTCCCCGAATAAAAGTATTTCCAACCCCTAAGCCAGGCATCGCCTGGGCTGGGCAGGGTCACAGCCATGTCAGGGTGCTGCCGGCTGCCCCTCTCTGCCTTCTTTAGATGCTCGGAGAGTAATTTGCCACCAGAGCAGCTGACAAGCGCTCATTTACCGAACAATGATTTTCTACGTTCATGATTTATCATGTTACGCAATGTCACTAATTAGATAAAATTGTGATTTACAAGAATAGAAATTCCTGTCGGCTAATAATCACTGTCATTGGTTTGAGTAGTTGGAGGGGAAAGGAGCATTTCCCACACAAATGCACCCAGACGTTAGAGAGGATGGAAAGGAAAGCCGGGCCATGTCTGACGTCTGTTCTCACCATCCTCATGTAAACAGCAGCAGGAAGCACTGAACTATAAACACAAGGCTGCAGGAACAGCAAGGACAGAGAAACGTGGCCCGCATGGGTGTCAGCAGGGAGAGCATCAACACGGTGAAGAGGAAGGTAGGATGTAGACAAACAAAAATAATAAAACAAAGGGTGTCTTGAACAGCCAATTCAGAAAAGGAATGGTGCTGGAAACCGGTCATTGACGCTAATTGAGAAATGTGAACAGGGAATCCGGAAGGCTGGTCAACCATAATTGCTCTGAATGGTCGGAACTAATCACTCATAGTTTAGTCAAGACATTGGTAGTTAAAGAAGCAACCCCTACCTGTTAATCACATGTAAATTCTTGCTGATTGGCTATCATTGGAATTTGCTGCCTAAAGGATATGGGTGCTTCCCATAGCCTCAATAAAAGGGAAAGCAAGGCCAGAGCAGTGGTAGTCCCACCTGGCCCCCCATTTACCAAATTAATTATTTTCTAGCCTCTCTTCATTTTGCGTGCAGCCTTCTCCAGAACCTGAACTCTGAACAGGAACCCTGAACCATGTGGGACATGAAAGGGGCTCCCACAGAATGGGACTGGTGCCCTACTTAAGAGAGTTTTCATATGTATGCTTCATCACCTGGGGAGGAGTGAGTACACTAGCACTGAGGCTGGCATGCTGATAATGCTATAAAGCAATACAAAAAGATGTCTAATGAATTTTAAAGCCCAAACTGGTTTGGCTCAGTGGATAGAGCATCAGCCTGTGGACTGAAAGTTCATGGGTTCCATTCCGGTCAAGGGCATGTACCTTGGTTGCGGGTAACCCCCCGTAAGGGGTGTGCAAGAGGCAGCTGATCAATGATTCTCTCTCATCAATGTTTCTAACTCTATCCCTCTCTCTTCCTTTCTGCAAAAAATCAATAAAATATATTAAATAAATAAATAAATAAATAAATAAATAAATAATGCATTTTAAAGACCAAGTGCAAAGTTATGATTGGTAAGTTATCAAAAGAGCCTTTCTTAGTTCATTTTATATAAATTTAAAAGGTGAAAAGGCATTACCTATTTTTTCTAAACAGTTAGAAATAGGCTTTTTAAAAAATACTTGTTATATTAAACTTTGTGTCTAGGAACATTTCCTGAATAATAAACTCCAAATTCATGACAAGCATATCGGTATATAGGTCAGGGCAGGTGGAATTATTGAAATGAGCCAAAATATTATATTATCAAATCAGTTTGATTCTTCAGGGATGGATTCTTTATGTACATAGTGCCATTTTTAATGAAATAAATGGTAATTTTATCAATGAGTCATATTTTACGGGAACCTTCGTATGCTGCCCAAACAGACCTGAGCTTTATATTGCTATTTCTTGTGTTTAGTTCGATATAATTCAAACATCCACTCATTGGAGATCTTCTCCAGCTCAAAAAAAAACACATGTATTTACCATTTATATTCTCTACTAGTATCCAGAAAACATTCTTTGCAAATCAAAAAAATTTTCCAAGCTCCATATGTTGCAAACATTCTGATAATCTTCTGTTTCCTTCAAAGAGAGCTGCTTTACTCATTTAGTGAAGTATTTTAAAATAGGGATTTTCACTGTACTGTAATTTATCCTGTCTAGTTTATTTTAATAAACATTTATAAAATACTAGAGGCCAGGTGCAGGAATCTGTGCACAGGGGAGATCCAGCCAGCCCTTCCTGATGGGGGCTGTTTGGGGCTGGGCCCACAGGGGGGTGGGGAGGAGCTGCAGGCAGATGAGTGTGGGGGGCAATCGAGGGTGGGGCCTGCCAGGGGGAGGGGCCATGGGTGGCTGGGGGGAGGGGCAGCAGAGGTTGTTGGGGAGGCAATCAGGGCCCCAATCAGGCTGATTGGCCACCACAGTGCATGTAATAACAACCGGTCATTCCAGTTGTTCTGTTGTTCTGGTCACTTGGCTTTTATACATGTAGATGTACCACTCTGGTCCCAGATGTTGATAATGAGGGTGGCTACACATGTGTGGGCAGAGAGGGTATGTAAGGAAATTTCTGTACTGTCTCAATTTTGCTGAGAACTTAAAACTGCTAAAAAAAAAAAAAATAGTCTTTATTTGAAAAAATCCACACTGATGTACAGATTATCTATCCAAGTCTCTCCTTTATTTCATCTATACTTCAATTTATTTGGGAAAGAGTGTCATACTTTAAAAAGATAACTAGAGGAGATAGAAAGATCCACGAACTGAAATATTCAAAATGTCTCAGAACAAAAACATATTTAAAAAGGAGTTCTAGAAACATGCTTAACAAACGGGTGTTACCTCTCTTCGAACCACATGTTATTAGCAAGTGATAAACCTCTAAAATGAACCGTATTGTCGTGTGCTTAAAACATGGGAGAACTTCTAAACACTCAGCATTCCCACTCTTTGACTGCAATGTCATACAATGAGAAATTCATTATAGTGTAATGTTCAACACATTCCTGAGATACAAAAATTATCTCCAAGTGAAAACAGTCATGCTGCTGTCCAGCCGACAGTACAGTTTATAAAGGGTTTCAGAGGGGCACTGTGGGTGGCCTGCAATCGTCTCCATCTTCACAGTAGCTCCGAGTATTGTCTTGGGAGAGTATCCTGGTTGAAAATCTAACCAACTGAGAACATTTACAATTAACCAGATAAGAGCACTTCCTCATCCGGAAGCTCACTGTCTCTCAGGAAGACCTCAATAACAGCTCTTAATGGATGGCCCGTTACAACTCCTTATAACTCACAACAAAAGTATACCAATACCAAAATTGGGGACCTCTTAAGATAATGCTTATTTGGCCAAAACAGGTTTGGCTCAGTGGATAGAGCGTCGACCTGCAGACTGAAGGGTCCCAGGTTCGATTCCAATCAAGGGCATGTACCTTGGTTGCAGGCACATTCGCAGTAGGAGGTGTGCAAGAGGCAGCTGATCGATGATTCTCTCTCACGATGTTTCTAAGTCTTTATCCCTCTCCCTTCCTCTATGTAAAAAAATCAATAAAATATATTTACACACAAAAAAGAGATCATGCTTATTTGGATATGCCAAGTTAGTCAAGACGACACTTACTTGTGTTCCCTGTTAGAGAAGGAGCTGTTTCTGTGTGCATCTGTATGCACTCTAGTGACATTCTAAGCAGAGGAAATGCTAATCATATCATTTCCGGAGCATATTCCAAATTCTAAACTCTGCTTTCTGCATTAATTGCTTGGCTCCATTATGTCACCCTGTTTTTACCTGTAAGAAAGCCATTGTCCTTTCACAAGGAGTGGCTCAATTGAGCATCCATTGCTAATAATTAATGGCTGATTGGGATTCAAAGTGAGATATAGGAGTCCCAGGGCTGTTTTTAACCATTATAAACTTCTGCCTTTCTTAACACACAGAAAAACTAATCAATCATTGTCATGTATTTGTATATTCTGTTCTACAACAAGACTTTTTTGTTTATTTATTTTATATTAATCATTCTAAACATTAGAGACTTGTAAGCTACAGGTAAAATACAAGTAGATTTGAAACTGTTTCTTTGACATAACTAAGTATCCTCTGATTAAGAGATGACAGATGGTTTCACAAAATAATCAGCACTTGAAAAATGGATTGAACAAATTAAGATCATATCAATCTTGTGTTAATAAACAGGATTGTTTTTCATGACAACGCAGCTTCCTTTGAGGTTATATTTTGCCTGTCCTACATCAGCGAGTATTCATACCACCTATTATTCTTCAAATAGGGAAACACAAAGAAAATTACTAGGATGTTATAGATTTGCACTTTGAACATGGAGAGGAGAGATGCCTAACCAGCAATTTGCTGAAGGTCACTCAGTAAGTGATTTGCATTGAATTACATGTTGATCTGATTCAGGTGTCTGATCTTCTAAAAACAAGAGAGCCTGTCCATTGAAAACACAGATGCACAAAATGGTATCTTTGGGTATTTTTAACTTATTGTTTGATGCTTTATGGGTCTCACATCTGGATAACCATATTATCTGTCATGAAAAATTAGCTGTAATTTTATCAATCACAAGTTGGCAGTTAACCCAGATAGCATTATGTAAATAGCAAACATTTAGCAATCAAAGTACTAGATAAATTGTAAGAACCTAAAATAGACTTAAGAAATTGCATTTTGACTTTCAAGGTAATGCCTTGAATCACAGAAAACTAAGATTATATTTTGACCTTTCAGTGAAGCAATTAAAAGAATATAATGTTATTATTATTTAAAAATGCACATAAAGAGGTATTTATTTTACTTCTTGTAGGATTTTATACAGCTGAGCTATATTTTCCTCCAATTTATCAGTTCATTCACTTTCTGAGCTGTCCTTTATTCAACGACCTTTTTAAAAAAATATGTATTTTTATTGATTTTAGAGAGGAAGGGAGAGGAGAGATATAAACATCAATGATGACATAGAATCATTGATCGATCAGCTGGATTGGCTGCCTCTTACACACCCCACGCTGGGGACGGAGCCCACAACCTGGGCGTATGCCCTGACCAGAAATGGAACCGTGACCTCCTGGTTCATAGGTTGATACTCAACCACTGAGCCACGCTGGAGCATGCAACATCCTTTTGATGAAAACCCCCATGCTGTTAGTTTAGACTCTGTTTCCTTACTACTAGAGAGAGTGCCTACAAATCCTGCTGGAAGTCCGATTTGCTCATTCGTGCAGCTCCGCACAGCACAATAACCTGGCATATGCCCCAACCTGGGATTGAACCATGACCTCTGGTTCATAGGTTGACATTCAACACTGAGCAACGCCAACCAGACTGGGTTTTATTTTTAGTCAACTTTGACAAGGCCTGCTTTCAAAATTTTTAAGGCATTAAACTTAAATATATTTGGTTT
This sequence comes from Nyctalus aviator, assembly GCA_036971965.1. NCBI lineage: Eukaryota > Metazoa > Chordata > Mammalia > Chiroptera > Vespertilionidae > Nyctalus > Nyctalus aviator. The sequence continues at coordinate 169,782,453 of CM072925.1, forward strand.
AACTTCAATTATAATTACTGATGAATTCTCTGAGACAATAGGCTAATAATAGTTGCACGGCAAGGAGAAGGTGAGGGATGAGGTTACAGCCATTGAGTGTTCAGGCCTTACTGACTCCCCAGTCCTTAACTGGTAACCAGTATGAGCCAACAGACTGGACAAACACTAATAATCATTCACAAGTGAACTGAAATGCCAGGTCCAGCAGATTGTATTTGACTAAAGTTCATATGTTGAATGCAGATGGAGGGTTGACACACATTACCCAGATTTCAAGAACTTATAGTCTGTATTTCTATGTTTATTCAGTTATATTTAGCCTGTTTTAGTTTCAATGACAATTTCATTTAAAAAAAAAATCAAGAGCCATGGTATAAAAAGGGGGAAAGGGGGGGATATTCTAACTCAATTTCCTCCCATTACGTCTACAGAAAAGGGGTAGGGCACATTAGTGGAAAGTAATTCACAATAACTTGTTATCCACATTACCCATGCTGCATCCTCTGACTCCAACCAACATGAGATGTGGAGCAAGATGGATTCCATTTCCCGAGGTAGCATCACAGTTAGCAAAACAGTGTTGTATTTTATAATTTAAATGGGGCAGTTATTCTTACCCATAAATTACATTTCTATTTCATCCAAAGTTGGGAATGAGTATTAGCTAGTGATAAAGGAAGATAATCTGATCCATTTTCTTTTTTAAGAAAAAAAAAATATCCTTTTTGGAGCATCCTTCCAATATTCACAGTATTTTTAACAATAAAAGTAGTTTCACAATATTTTAGTCTGTACAAAGGCTAAATTATGTGATCCTACAAAAAAGCAGTCAGAGAGAGGTGAATGCACAGTCTAGGGTGAAAGTGGGCAACATCTGTCATTCTAAGGACAGCCCAAGGATGGGACAGGTGTGGTGACCTGGTGGGTCTTCCAGCTAAAATTGTTACTGTGTTAATTATTCTAGGGAAGCATGAACCTGTATATGTGGATATATGAAAGTTTTTTGTAAATTTTCTTACGTGGATGGCACAACTCATCAGAAATAATTCAATATAAATAGTTTGAAATAGATTAATCAGACAGTTATTACAGAAAATACACTATAATGTAGAAAAACAGAATATCAGATATTTATATAATGTTAGCATATAATTGCTTAATGGCACTCCAGGAGCCAAGTATTAAATACCTATTATTAAGTGGTGCAATCACTGTTTGATAAAATAGATTCCAATGACACTAATCAATTGTGTGCATGCTGGATAGATTATTTTAAGGAATGATTAAAAATACACATACTCTGACAGTTCAGTGAAAGGAGAGGTGGTGACATTAAAGTCCTAGAAAAATCTCAACCAAGACAAACTATTGTGCGATAAAGCTAGAATTCTGGGTTGTTTCATTTGCAAGCCCTCCATTTATATTATTTTCAACTGGCCTTATAATGGTGTGGAATAGAAAATATTATTGTCCAATTATTTTTTCTTAAATATTCCCAACATCACTTACAAAGTTCTGTTCTATGGCTCTGTGTGCTAAAGACCACATGCCACCCATCAACACAGCTCACAGCTGAGACACGAAAGCAAGGGTCTTACTGACTTACCGAGTCTCCTTGCTTCCATTTGCAGAGGAATACAAGAAATTGAAATTTTGTTTAAATGAATTTTATATAATTTGAATGATGGATAGTTAATAGATCTCATGACTTTGGGCATAAATTAAATATGAATCAAGGAATTTTAGGAAAATATTTTAAGGAGCCAATTTTAATAGACTTACTGGAAAATGCCTCTGATAAAAGGGCATAATAAATTTTACCTCGCTTTTAGTTTTTTCTACCTTAAAGGGATTCAATTCTGTCCTATAAATAGTATTGGAAAATTACCTGGTAGATAATACTTAATTTTTAGAATCAGGCAACCATATAGTTTCTCTTAATTACTAGGTAGTGACATTGAGCAATAGTATATCTTGCTCAGACTCCATTTCCTCATCAGTAATGTGGGATTGAAATAGAACCTAATTGATGCACCTATCAAAGAATTACGTGTGCACTATAAATGCCTGGCATGGTGATTGGCAGGTGAGCCCCAGTTAGTATTGCCTAGTCTAGGATTTCCGTGCTGTTGTCTTGGAGCATCTTCTAAAGAGCATGCAAACAACGTACGAGTAACATTTAAGAGAAACGCTAAGGGCTGCTCTTAAACAAACGTCATCAGCTTCCTATGAGGATGGGTCACGTGGGAACTTCCACAGCTGTACCTTCACTGACTTCATTACTCCCATGTGGACTCCCTACCTCACCTGTGCTGGTGCCTGTCAGACCACAGGGAAATGCATGCATGTGATTTCCCTCCACAGCGGTTCCTGTCTTTCCCACATGTCCTTAAAGAGGACAGTCCACACACTTTGTAGAATGGCCTGAGGCTTTCTCGTCATCCTGATGCTCAGAGGTCTCACCTGGGACAGATCGCTCCCCAGGGGCCTTTGCTTGTCTGGAGACACTTTGGCCATCACAGCAGGTGGTGGGGGCGGGCAGGGAGGAGTGATTGACATTTAGTGGGGAGAAGCCAAAGACGCTGCTAAACATCTCCAGTCTACAGGACAGCCCCGAAGAAAGGGGTGTCTGGGACAAATGATCAACAGTGCTGAGGCTGAAAAACCCTGCCTGGCATGTCACTCATAAACAAACTTTATTTTTTAAATATATTTTTATTGACTTCAATAGTGGAAAGCCATAGTAATGATGCAGGCATTCCCAACCGCCCCAGCAGCTCAAGGCCTCTAGGCAGCATGGGAAGGCAGAAAGGCGTCTCTGGGCCAGAGCGAAAAGGTGGTTCCGACCTGAACAAAGGCAGTGCTGGCAGCCAGAGGAAGGAAGGCCTATTTTCGCACGAATCTTCATGCATCGGGCCTCTAGTTTTCGATAGAGCTAAGAGACAGCCAAGAGGAAAAGTGGAACAGTGGCTACCTCTAACAGGAAGGGAAAAGTATGGAGCAGGAGGGGCAATCCCAACTTCACATGGACAGTGATGTTCCTCTCAGAGTTATTGTGTGTGTGTGTTCACTGTACTCCTGCCATCATTAATCATTTTTTTAGTTCATTGAATGAATCCAATTCTGAGAGATGTTTTCCACTTGCCCAATACAGACATAACCACTTTTTTCATGTTATTCCCAATCATTGCTTTCTATATTTTGTGTTGCATTGTTTTGTAAATAGTGACCAAGGATGATGTGTGAATTTTTTGGGAATTTATAGTTACTGATGTAAAATACAACTCTTTGTCTCATTTAATATCATTCTTTAATGTTTACTTTCTCTGACAGTAATACTTCTATTTTTCAATACTTTTCTTAAGATATGTGATAACGCTGTCTATTATAAACCACATACAGCTAGTTAGACTTTTTCTCAATAGGAGAATCTCCATTTTATAGGAAAATCGAGTGCTTTTACATATATTTCCATCTCTACAATGTCTGATCTCATTTCTGCACCTATAATTGTGTGGCAGTACGTCCGCAGATGATTATTCTGAGATTGTTTTCAAGTTGTTTCTCCAGAACGTGTTGTCAAACTAAGATAAGCTTCCTCATTATGCATTAATTATTATTGTGAACCATCAAGAAGAAAAACATGGAGATTTTCTCATCTTGAAAACACATCTCGAAAGAGAATGGCAGTTTTAATTAACAGCAGAGCCTGAGTGTCAATAATTCTCCAGGAAGTCCTTCAGTCCCAGCAATGAGTGCCACTGAGAGAGCAACTGCCGGTGAGCACTGCTCCCCGTCCATTCCCGAGCGCTGGGCCCATCGGAGGGCTGCCCATGGTGACACCGAAACAGAGGTGCCCAGGAGGCCTCTCAGCCTCACCCGGCCTTCCGGAGAAGCCGCCGGCACAGTCACAGGCCCCATTAGACTGGCAATGTCCCTTATCGTCTGCACCGCGGTGGCCCATATGTTTTAAGGATATTGTCGCTCCCGTGAACCCTCCCGCAGTGTAATGAGTCCTTTATATTCTGAGTCTCAAAGACATGTTTTTCCCCTATAAACATGAGGCTAATCTCGCTGCTCTCTGCAGCTGTATTATAACTGGCAGCATGAATTTTATATTTAATCCTGCGACCCAGTAGTATTAATTAGCATCCCATTTTAATCCGCACATCAGGAAAATACCTGCACTGTGAAGAGCTTTTCTCCGTTTTGCCTAGGGTGCAAAGGAATCTGTCCCTCACGCACTAAGATTAAAGCTGGTTTACACTGCAAGGTTCTGTTCGCCTCCCAATGCCACACATGGGTTCCTGTATGTACCGTCTATGACCTTGCACCTCTGGAGTTTGTATAGTTCAATGGTAGTGGGTGCAGAAATCCTGGTGGCACCATCGTAGCCAGCTAGTCAGCAAAGAGGGGAAGAGGGGAAGGAGCCAGACATGAGGAGCCTGGCCATCTGGCAGCTTCACCAGGAAGCGGTAAGGGCACCCTCCCAGGAGAGCCTCTGGCACATTCCCTGCAGACCCCGGGGGGCAGGGACCAGACGGATGGGATGGTGGGCACGTGTGCAGTGAAGATGGGGTGACAGAGGGAAGGTGCTTGCCTGTCAGTCTAACCCAGTGGTCGGCAAACTCATTCGTCCACGGAGCCAAATATCAACAGGACAACAACTGAAATTTCTTTTGGGAGCCAAATTTTTTTAAACTTAAACTTCTTCTAATGCCACTTCTTCAAAATAGACTCACCCAGGCCATAGTATTTTGTGGGAGAGCCACACTCAAGGGGCCAAAGAGCCACATGTGGCTCGCGAGCCGCAGTTTGCCAACCATGGTGCTAAGAGATTGAGATGAGCGTTTTAATGTTTTAATTAACAGAATGACCAAAAGCTTTCAGTATTAACAGGTGTGGAGTGTTAGTGGAGCAATGCTAGTTACCAGGCGATTATGTTGAGTCAGGGAACTTGCCAAAAACACCCCACAACTGAATCCATGGGCTGGCTGGCTCCGGGCAGAGGGACTTGTCATTCAAACTCCCGTGGTCAAGCTCTGTGTTGTAGGAACCACCAGGGAGAACACATCCAGTGTCTTATGTGACAATATAACATGCGGAATTGCCTGGGGGGCATCTTCTTGTCCATAGAGATCGCAAATATTTTTAAAAAAAAGAATATATTTTACCAAATATAACATTCCTTATGGTTGTTTTATTGTTTACGTGATCTTTCTTAATGAGCTATCACACAAATAAACTAAATATTGGATAATTAATATAACTTCACAAGTACTCTTTTGCAATAATTTTCAGTTCATGTATGCAGAACAATTTTTAATTGGAGATGGATTTAACTGACTTGATGTTTATAAGAGATGTTAAAAGATAAAATTGATGTGTTGAGGGTAGCTTTTTATTATTTTATTACCTTTTTGCATAATAAAAAGTTCATTACGTTAGTATAACAACTGAAAATGTATGTTAATAAAGACATTGATAAAATGAGAAAGAAGTGTAACATGCAAAGAAAATGTGCTTTTGAGTGCTGACAGATGCAACGTGCCTAGATGATCCCAAGTATTTTAATAGCATTATGAATTCTGGCTGTTATTCAGAGGCATATTAATATTGTCATTAGGAATCACAATCTGACAGTCCCAGGAGAGGAGAGAATTATTCAGACTCACAATTGTAATAGTAAGAGCTATTGTCATGTTGATATCTACAGCAATATCAAATTGAAATTACTTTTGGAATTATGAGTGATACGTTGTTCACATTTTTAGCAATTAGAATTCCAATGAACTGGTATTAATAATTTAATATTGAAGTAATAAAGACAATTTATTAATTACTGCCTGAGAATTCAAACTTCAGGTTGATAGGACTATTAAAAGAAAAAAAAAAGTAATGGCATTTTTTATATAGGGAAAATAAAATTGATATATTATATAGAAGTGTTTATCCTAAAAGTGTTATTACTATTTTAAGAAGTTTCTCTTCCAATGCTATCAAGGTACTTAGATATCTCAATAACAAGCAAGGTAAAGACTAAACACCAAATGGTTCAGTTATCCTCTGAATATTGGGATCATGAATTAGTTTTATGTTTTACTTTCCTTATTTTTGAGAAGCCATCTTTTTTCTTTTTCTGTAATGACCACGTATTTTCTTATTACACATCTTAACAGATTTTTAACTTGCTTTTAGAGACAGAGAAAGCCATTTGCTTCTGGAATTTCCCCCTTTTATGGTGAGTGTGAAGCTGAGGAAAATGCTCTTCTTCGGACACTGGCCGAGTGGCAATCCCACTTTACGGAGAAATGAAGGTGCCAGAAGGGGCCAGGCCTCTGGGGGACCCCTGAACTTCCACACTCCCCAGGTCACAGGTCAATCACAATAACTTTCTATACATACTAATCTGGGCACAGCTGGTTCTGGTAACTCACTGAGCTGCTCCAATAACTCCACAGACTTCATTGTCCTGCAGCTTTCCTGAGCTGGTCAGCATCCATCTAACCACCCCCAGTCTGCTGTTGCTTCCATCTGACAGTCAGAAAAAGCAACAAAACTGAGGAGTCTGACTATTTTGTCCAGGGACTGGACTGAGCTGGCCTGGAGCACTATTTTCACGTCCAGGGCAGGCGAAGGTTGTAGAGGTCAAAAGCTTTTGTAGTTCTAGGTTTTCACAGCACAATTGTAAATAATAACCAAGAGACAAAGTCAGACATTGTCTCCACAGAGCAAACTACAGGAGGCAAAGGCAATAACATCATGGGAGGGAAGTTTCGGGAGAGAGCAGGGAAAGATTGAAAGCAAAGGGCAAAGGGGAAAAGCCAACCCATTGGCTATAAAATGTGAGAAGTCCTGGGAAGGCATTCTTCTAAACACAGACTATTGCCAGGGGGAGCACTTCCTGTCTACAGGCAGATAGACAGATGGCTTAGCACAAACCCCCCTCTATCCTGGTGCTGCCCAAATCTTGTTCAGTGATGTTTTATGTTGGTATGTGGAGCACAACATTTAATTATGCAGAGTTTCAAATGAGTCCTTCACAATCCTCTTAGGGATCTGTTTATGTTTCCGCAATCCCATTGCACACATCTGATGCATTTAGGAACAGGTGTGAGCATAAGAAATTAGATATTGTTTAATAATACAACCTGTACCTAGGAAACAATATTATAATCGCTTGCATAAGCCCTAAGTGTAGCCCTTTGAAACTTCCCAAGTATCCGCTGCATGCCTGGTCCAGCTGGTGTGGCTCACTGCTTGATCATTAATCTATGAACCAGGGAGGTCAGAGTTCAATTCCAGGTCAGGGCCTAGTGCCCAGGGCCCAGGCTGTGGGCTCAACCCCCAGTGTGGGCCGTGCAGGAGGCAGCAATCCATGATTCTCTCTCATCATTGATGTTTCTCTCTCTCCCCCTCTCCCTTCCTCCTTGAAATCAATAAAAATGTATTTTTAAAATTTTTTAAAAAAGAACCAGCTACATGTTGGAAGGTCTTGAGTTAAATATAGGTCCTGAGAATGAAAAAAAAAAAAATCCTCAGCCAACTTACTTCAAGAAAGAAAAGATGGAAGAGGAAGGGGGAAGAATGAGCAATGGTGTTTGTACACCACCTGGGTATCCATCTGCACATAACCAGTGTCAAATACTGCGCACTGCTCTGCCTGCTCAGAAAGACACTGGGATGGCGAGGGCCTGTGCTGGTCATGAACGCTGTGAAGAATGAGGCTCCTGCTGGCGTTCCATTTCCTCCACAGGGACTACATCCTGTTTTCTCCCCCACTGTCTTTGCTGCCCCCGTTTTGTAGCCCTAGGTTACAGAGGGTATAAGCAACAACATGATGCACCATCTCTATGCACTGCGATGCCATTTGTTCTAGGGAGGAACGGATACTATGAAACTCCTGCTTGCAACCGACCCTGACTGTCCTGGCAGTGCCAGCTCTGGTGCTCTGTCCAGGCTGCAGCGAGCATAAAGGAAGAGGGGGTCTACTTCCATGCTATTTTTCATCATGTCATGACGGCGAGTGGGAAGAAGGGCCTCGGGTTCCTCTCCCTGAGGCTTTTTAAGTTGCCATTGACTCCATTATGAGATGGAGACCTGAGCGGGACCAATCGCCGGTAGTCTTCTCTCTGGAGGGTTTTGTGTCTCCCCCTCCTCGTTGGTAATAACCTCTGATTCTGTCTCTTAATGGGATTGAAAGGCGGCAACTCTACGAAATGAGAGCAAATAATTGTATTATTCTTTAAATGAGCCCCTTGAAATGGCCAGGAGCGGATGCTGTAAATCTCTCTGATGGGGATGCAGATTGTGCTTTTATCGGCCCACGTTTGTGAGATGCTGCACTGTGTTACCATTTCCAGGACCCCGCCGAGGGCCGCCATGGCAGTGGTAATCACTATAATTATCGACGCAGATAGCAAAGATCTTCTAATCAGTCAGCTGTCGCCAGGCAACCAGGCTTCGCAAGCTAACAATTGCCGTCTCTTATATTCATGTAAGAATGCAACTCTCAGAATGTAGTCATTACCGAGCCGATGCCGTCAGTCTCCAGCTTCTGATGGACTTGCCATTTATCTCCAGACATGAACGCTCCAATTCATAACGGTGATCCCTGTTTCCTTTGTGCCAAATGCTCGGTGGTTAATTCAAATGTAATTTTGACTAAAAGTCAGTCATGGGGCTTATTAAACGCATAAGAAATCACTCTTCCCAAATACAAGATCCCTGCCGGGAGTTGGAATGTGTGTGACCACATGCCAGAGCTATGTTACCATATGACACAAGCCCACAGGCCTTCCAGTCTTAAGCCCCGGCGAGCTATTCTTTGAACCGTGTCTCTTTATAACTTCTTCAGCAGTTTTGATTGAATTAGCAGGACAGTTAACCCCAAAATGTTTAAAGAATGCCATTTTAGAGAGAATATCTTAGAGAAAGCTGTTAGCATATCGCTAAGCACCTTCTGTCCTTTAAAAACAGGGATCAGAGTAATAAACCCTAGAAACTATAAGCATATATTTAATATTAGCTGATTTTTCATTTTTTACAGTGGTTTACTTCTTTTTCTGTTTCAATTTCAGAATCCCTCCTAATTCTTTTTAAATATATATATATATATATATATATATATATACTTTTTATACATTGATTGATTTCAGAGAAGAAGGGAGAGGGAGAGAGAGATAGAAACATGAATGATGAGAGAGAATCATGGATTGGCTGCCTCCTGCACACCCCCTACTGGGGGATCGAGCCCCCAACCTGAGCATGTGCCCCAACCAGGAATCAAACTGTGACCAACTAGTTCACAGGTTAATGCTCAACCGCTGAGCCATGCCAGCCAGGCACCCCATCTGATTCTTAACCAACCTGGTAAGTTAAGCAGGGCAAGATCTTTACTCTGAATTTTCAGGTAAGAAAAATGAGGCGCTAAAAGGTCATAAGGTTTACCCAAGGTCACCAGGGCAGAGGTAGGACGAGTACTGATGGGAAATATCACATTGAGTTAGCTGCTGTATAGCTGAGGCCCGGTGTGGGAAGGGAAGTAGAGTCTAAGCTCTGAATTTAAGGGCAGTATTCCTGGATTCTTCAGTGTTCACACACCATCTCACCCAGAAGCTCTATGTTGGATTGAAAAACAACATATGTATGTTTTTGTTTGTTTGTTTGTTGTTTTGCAGTACCAGGCCTGTAAGAGTCCTCCTTTGGGCTGACGTCTACCCAGTGCTGTAGGAGGTAGTCTGTGCAATCTTTCTTTGTGTAGCTAATGTGACCAGGTCTACAGGCACCTTGCTTCTCAGTATGAGGCTTCCTCACTGGGAAGCCAGGTCTCTCTCATTGAGCTGTGCTGCTCCTGGTCTGGTTACGATAGAGTGACCTTTGGTGGATAGAAGAGCAATCCATTGACCACCCTTTTCTTCTGCCACATAACTGCATGGACATGAGGGAGCCACACTGGGTGGGCTGTTGTTTTTAGCATCTTCTCTCTTCCACGCTCTCTCTTTACTGTTCAAATGTCTCAAATAAAAGAGATGTGAAAGGCCATAAATGCAAGTCTATCCCACATTTATCTACGTAATTAAAACTACTTGAACTGGGTGCAGGAGAGATATACCGAAGATGAAGTTTCCATTAGAAAATCTACAACAACTCCAAGGCCAAGAATGACTGCCTGAGAGACACGTTACAGCGGCCCATCCTTATCTCTGCATCCTCCACTCTCCGCCCCTCTGAGGCTTTCCTGACCCTCAGTGGCAGATGGGGGACTTTCAGGGGGATTTATTTGGGTCCACTAATTAAGTAATTCTCACTGGGGTGCTAATGATCTCTCGAGAGAAATATTAGACTTTTGACAGAGATTTGGGAGTTTCCCCCAAGGTATGTTTTCCAGTGACAGAATTTGTGGCAATCTGTCATGAAGCTGTCACAAAAGTTGGGGCACAGGTGGACTTCATCCCACACATAATATCATGGAGGTAGCTCCGAATGTCCCTATAAGATTTATATTCAAATTCTATATTGTTTTGAAACAGAATGTTCTCAAGACCTGGGAGAGGAAACACACAGGTTCTAGCTGAGTACTGAGTCAAAACCTTACGTCTAACCTATAATTTTCTTTGATGAAAGACTGTCTTCAAAGTTTTAGATCTACAACCTCATCTATTTTTTCTGATATGGATATTTCTGGCTTCCAAATTTCGGCAAAATTAACCCACTTTTTATTTTCTTACCCTTCTGTTATTTTTTATAGGCATCCCAAATAGTTAAAGCAAGTCTTCTTAGAAAAGAGGCAGATGTAATGGGGGTGGGGAAGTCGGGAAAGGCCTGAAAAAGAAGAACAAAGTTGGAGGGATCTTAATACCAGGTATCAAGCTCTACTACAAAGTCACTGTAATCAAAATAGCCTGGTCATGGCACAAGAACAGACATATAGATCAATGGAACAGAACAGAAAACCCAGAAATCAACCCAAGGCATTATGCTCAATTAATATATGACAAAGGAGGCAAAAGCATATAATGGAGTCAAGACAGTCTCTTCAATAAATGGTATTGGGTAAATTGGACAGATACATGAAAAAAAAATAAACTAGACCACCAACTTACACCATACATAAAAATAAACTTGAAATAGATAAAGGACTTAAGTGTACAGAAAACCAAAAAAATCTTACAGGAAACCAAATATCGGACATATATGGTGGCAATATCTTTACCAATACAGCTCCTAGGACAATGGAAATTAAGGAGAAAATAAACAAGTGGGACTACATCAAAATAAAAAGCTTCTGCACAGCAAAAGAAACCATCAACAAAACAACAAGAAAGCCCACGGCATGGGAGAACATATATGCCAATGTTATCTCCAATAAGGGTTTAATTTCCAAAATTTACAGGGAATTCATGCACGTTAACAAGAGGAAGATAAGCAATGCAATAAAAAAAAATGGACCAAGGACCTAAATAGACACTTTTCAAAAGAGGACATACAAAAGGCCAAGAGATATATGAAAAATGCTCAAAGTCACTAATCAACCGAGAGATGCAAATGAAAACAACAATGCGGTACCATCTCACACCTGTCAGAATGGCTATCATCAACAAGCCTGGATGAGGTTGGTTGACCTATTTGGAAATGTCTTTTGTCTGAAGTGTATCATTGGGCATGTGGAGGTATTATTGATATGAGAAAATGCTAAGTAACTGATTTACTATCTGAAAAGGGATTTACTATCGAGGAAAGGGAGGGAGGAAGAGACTGAACATAAACTGTGCACCTATGGATGAGGACAATGGGGGATGTGAAGGGGGTGGAGGGTGGGGTGGGAACCTGGTGGAGGGGGGAAGAAATGAGGAACCTTTGTAATATTATGAACAATAAAGATTGATTTAAAAAAAAAATAAACAAATGACAAGTGCTGACAAGAATGTAGAAAAAAAAGGAATCCTTGTGCACTGCTGGTGGGAATGCAGACTGGTGCAGCCACTGTGGAGAACAGTATGGAGTTTCCTCAAAAATTTAAAAATGAAACTCCAATTTGACCCAGTATTCCTACTTCTAGAAATATATCCCAAGGAATCAGAAACACAAATCAGAAAGGATATATGCACCCCGATGTTCATAGCAGCACAATGTACAATAGCTAAGATTTGTCCGAGTGCCCATCAGCAGAAGAATGGATTAAAAAAACTGTGGTAGTATTTCTTACCATTTGCAACAGGATGGATGAGCCTGGAGAGCATTATGCTAAGTGAAATAAGCCAGTCGGAGAAAGATAAATATCACATGATCTCACTCATTTGTGGCATATAGTGACCAACATAAACTGATGGGGGGAAAATAGACCCAGAGACAGAAGCATAGACTGACTGTTAAACCTCAGAGGGAAGCAGGGGGTGAGGGGGTAAGAGATCAACCAAGGGATTTGTATGCATGCATATAAGCATAGCCAATAGACACAGACACTGGGGAGGGGGGGGGGCATGTGCTGAGGGGCAGGAGTGGCCAGAGAGAGGTCAATGGGGAAAAAAGGAGACATGTAATACTTTAATCATTAAAGAATTAAAATAATAATATTATAATTACTATGTAAGGGCAGGAGGGAGGGGGCTACTTGAAATATCAGGGGGACCACTCTCTAACGTATATGATTGTACACCTGAAACTAATACAGAATATTGAATATGAACTATAATTGAAAAAAGACAGAAAATTTTATGTTTTTCATCACAATAAAAAATTAAATTAAAAAAAGACAAAGAAAGGAAGGGCTATGGAAGTCAAATGCCTCTAACACATATGCCCCCATGTGTACACGCAATCGGACCTCTATACCAGCGGTGCACTTGGCTGTAATATAGGAGCAGCCGAGCATTCCTGCCAAAGAGAAGGCTGGTTGCTGGGCTTTGCCTTCAGTCTCATCCCATTGGATCTTCCCAGGGCAGACAACCCAGCAACTACCAGGTATTCAGTAATCATTTGGGGTGCTGTTGTGTGCTAGGTCCTTGAGCTCTAACATATGTACACAGCATATACCTGGCTTTCTACTGGCTTACATCATTTGGTGCTCACACCAAGCTTACAGAATGAAATATGGAAGTGAATTATGCACCCCATGGTCCCAGATCCTGGACAAGGGGAACTTGGCACAGAAAATATCTAAAATTTCACTGTAAAAAGAACGTAAATGAGAAAAACAGGCAGAGAGAATAGGATGAGGAAAAGCGTGGATATGTGAAGTGCATGAAAAGTGCAGTGGCCCCCAAACCTGGAATCCATTAAAATCACCCAGGGAGCTTTTTAAAATTTGTATATCTGGACTCAAAAAAAAAAAAAAAAGTCAGTGAATCAGGAGCTCAGGGAGGAGGGGACTGACAATCCATATTGAATAGTCACTGTCCTGCTAGCCTGCTTTGCTTTGGGGAATCAATGACCTAATTTGGGGGGTGCATTCACTCTTCCAAGGGTTATTTATTGGCCTTCTCTATGCACCAGCCATGGTTTCAGATGCTTGGAGGAAGCAGACAGCTCCACTGTGTAGCGACATCCTCGTGGTCCGAGGCAGATGCTACTCTAAGTGCAACCCATGGGTTAACTACATTCTTCTGCTCTAAAACCTGGTCAAGGCTTCACTCCCCCTGGGAGGAAAGCTAAGGCACAGCGGCTGTGAGTAATTTATCTCAGGGTACACGACTCGCAGGAGGGGACCAGGATTCCCAGATGCGAGGCCACTCCAGGGCCCTCCTGCGTGGCTGGCTGCAGACGTCACAGAGCTTAGGGTGAAGGGAAAATGCAAGGCCACTGGTTCAAAATGCAGAAACACTGCTGCTAAGATGGTAGAATATTAAGTGGTTTTCCCTTTTCCGTGGTCTCTGTCCCAACGCGTGATGTGGTTATTCACTGTACAGCGTTCCTCTACCAAAGACAAATTAAACTGTGAATGACCACACACTGTTGCCTTCCACCTTTACAGGGCACAATGCCAGTTTTAAATGCAGGTGCAACAGCATTGAACTCACAGGGAAGATCACTGAAAAATCACTATTTGTATTTCATCGTTTATACGATCTTATTACCGGAGCAGCAGAAATACTGCACAAAGCTACTCACCTCTTTACTTCTTTTTCTTCATTTTAATTTTGATTGAGGTATCACATATTTGTCCTCATCCCCTCATTACCTCCCAACCCTCCCCCAACTCACGTGTTCACCCCCCTGTTGTCTGTGTCCACTGGTTAGGCTTTTATGCATGCATACAAGTCCTTTGGTTGATTTCTCCCCCTTACCCCCACCCTCCCCTACCTTCCCTCTGAGGTCTGACTGTCTAATCGATGCTTCCCTGTCTCTGGATCTGCTTTTGTTTACTTCTTGATAGACACACGCTGTTCCAATGCTCTTAGATACCTTAGACTGAGGGATGCATAAGGAAGTCTGTCTTCCCTCCTACCTCAGGATCCACCCCCTGCCCTTACCCTAACACGATGGCAGGTTCTCTTCAACGCGCCTTCCATGCGCTCCCTGTAACTCTCACAACCACACTGTGAGTCTGTCCTGCTTGTGGTTGGCAGAAGAATGGTCTCCCAGATGCGTTCACACCCCATTCCCCAGGACCTGTGACTGTGGGAGAGTGAGCTAATATTGCAGATAACATTAAATTGGTTAATCAGCTGACCTACAAGTAGGAAGATTATTAGGATCATCTGGTGCACCTTACGTGATTGTAAGGTCCTTAAAAGTGGGAGAGAGGGTGGCAGGTGAGGAAGATGAACCCCCACCCCCCCCCCTCCCGGTGCTGGGGCTGGAAGGGAGCCGTGAGCCATGGCACGTGGGCAGTCTCGGGCAGTGGAAAGGCAAGGATATGGATTTGCCCCTCGAAACTCCAGAAAACAACTCAGACCCGCCTCAGACCTCTGAGCTACCCAACATGCCTCATATCGGTGGCTCTCATTACACTTCTATCGGGTGCTGCTGATATAGGACATTGTTCTTTATAAACAGTAGCTTAATCAATACTTTAAAATAAATGATCACTTTTCAGCAAACCATAGCGTCTCCTGTGAAGTATTGATCACGTAGCTATCTCGCTATTTTACCCATAACTCCCTCCGCCAAGGAAGAGCCACGGGACAGCAGGAACCATGTGGTGTTTCGGTGAAAATGAGGAACTCAGCTGTCACCTCAGGCAACTTTCTGGAGGTTCTGCATCCCCATGTGCTGTCTTCTGAAACTGTGCTCCAAGCTGGGGTCACAGTCACCATTCTCCTCCGTGACCATGTCACCTGCGAGGGGCCTGCACGTCCTGGAGGCTACAAGCACAACTTTTAGTGCTTGCAATAATAATAATAATAATAATAATAATAATAAATCAACCAAGAGCTGTTAAGTTTGCTGTGGACCAAGCAATTATTTAAGAAGCTTATCCTTATACCTGACAGCACAGTGGCCCAATTCCTGGGGTAAATGGGATGCAAATCTTTTATAAGCCTGGGTTTTAGGGTGTCCGCTTAGATTTCAGTCCTGCGGGCTCCTGTGCCTCACGCACATTTATTAAGTCTAAGTCCCTTGTCGCACGCCCTGTCATTGCTCCCAGCATGGCTCTCATGCCCGCCAGGGTCTGGAAGCTACCCCCCAATATCCCCTGCCCAGCTTCCATGCGCAGCGAGGGGGGTTTCCAGCCTAATTCCCCCTCGGTGTGTCCTTCCCTCGGTGGCACCCATTGCTCTTCCCTCTTCATTGCCACGCACGGCCTCTCTGCCCCCGCCTTTCACGCCCCACACAGGTCCGGGCGTGTTCGTGTCCAGGAGCTCCACCTGCACAACTTTGGGGGCCTCTGGTCTCCCCTCCCAGGGTGTGTATGATAGCACCGGCCAGCAGGAGCCACAGAGAACCCGTGCTGCTCTTCCCTAAGCCTGCCTCTCTCTCTCTCTCTCTCTCTCTCTCTCTCTCTCTCTCTCTCTCTGTGTGTGTGTGTGTGTGTGTGTTTGAAGAACCACAAAACACGCAAGCTCTAAATTGCATTCTAAAGTAACTCGCTTCATCCTCTATAGCTTTGACTTTAGAAATTGATTTTTTAAAAACTCAAATCCTCTTGGCTCATTACCATTTTGTGCTGAATTTAAATGAAGCCTGACCCTTTGACCCTGCTGGCTGAAATCTTCCCAATGCAAACATTCTTCTCTGAGGTCCTGATAACCCTCAAACCAGACCCCTGTCCCCCCCCCTCGGACCTCCCCATTGCTTTTGGGTTTTCTTACCCCCTCCCCGACCCCCCCCCCACCCCCCCGGCAGAGCCACGGTATTCACAGGTAAATACTTTTACTGAGGAATTCAATCTTTTGGTTCATGTAGGCAAAATGGCATTATTTTTCCCTATAGCTCATCTGAACTTTCCTGTATCAAATTCCCCATTCCTATTAATTAGATAGTCTGTTATTTAAGTTTCTTTCCAGATGACAAACATTTCCAGTAACTGTCATTATTAGCATTGGCACCTTTTTATATTTAAAAAATGAGTTCTGTCTCTTTAACAGCAGATTTTGCAAATTATGTTCCAAGAAGATATTGCATTTCTGTCATTCCAAAACACTAAACACATGTCATTTATTAGATTTTACGTGACACATAAAGGGTGTCATTTACATTTATTTCATAATTTATTTCATAAAAGCTTCTACTTCAAACCATAGTCAAGCTCATGCCCTCGTGCCTAGCACACGGGTTACCGCAGGGCCCCGCTCGGGGAAGAAGCGGTGGAAGAGGCTGGCTGTGAGATTTCTTTCTAATTTCCTCCCCGGACAGGAATCCTTCCGATGCTGGAAACCAGGGGGAGGGATGAAGAGAGGCGGCAAAAAGGTGCCTGCTCAACCGAGGCGCTTGCGGAACGCAGGGTGTCTCTGGCCTCGCTCTGCTCCTGGCGAATGTAACTCATGCGGTTTCCGCTGATGCGGAGGCAGGTCAGCGACAAGGGCAGCCCCGGAGTGTGGCCTGTGTGGCCGGCGGCACAAGCCCCTGTGCTTACAAAGGGCCTTCCACTCCGCTCAGAGCCCTGCCGCTACCATCCTAACAGTCTCCGTTTTCGAGCAAGTTGCCCACATTCTCATTTTGCACTGGGTCTGGGTCTCCGCATGCTATTCACCTCCACTGGGCATCGCGCTTTATCACGGACCGCCCTGGGAAGGGACGAGGCAAGGATCCCTCTCCTTTTGCCCGTGCCAGTCACCGGACCCCATGGCCCCTCAGAGCGGGCATGCCCCCTCTCAGCCTGGGTAACCGTGAAACCACTAACCCCAGCAATCTTCTCATCAGCCATTGGAACTGGCCAGACAATCTGTAACTTCCAGGCTCACCCAGAGCTGGGATTGCTGGGGGAGGCCCCTTCCTCTGTTGAAACATCGCACATTGCTTGGGTTCTCCCTCATTTAGTTGAAAGTGAAGAATTAGAAACAATGGAACTTGCAAACGTGCGGGCAGGCTGTTCAGTAGTCATTTACTTTTTAAACTTCCCTCCTAATATTTCAATGGGTCCTTTGGCCTAGTGCTCCAGACGCCTTGGTGCCAAAGCAATAAGCACAGGCGAGAGAGATGCTTCTCCTGTGGATGTGGAAGGCAGCTGAGGGAAGGGTGAGGGAAGAGGACAGCATTAGGAAAGGTGCAGTGGGCATACTCTGCATGAAATCACGCCCAGCATGGGAAACACAAACGCAGGGCCATAAATGGGAAAGTCTTTGGGAAGATTCAGTAACATGTTGCTTCTCCCAACGTGAAATTAATATTTAGTGAGTTCCTTATGCCTCCAGAGATGGGGATGTCAATGTGAACAAGAGCCATTTCCTGCATCCCTGGGACCTGCGATTCAATGGCAGCGGTGGGGTTTTAACTCGGACTTCCCAGTTCACCATGATGGCCCGGGGAGGGTATGGTCTCTGCCCATCTGAAGCCATTGATGATGCCAACTGGAGGCAGAATGGGCACAGAAGACAAGCAGAGTGAGGAAATCATAGCACGTTAGGGAACCTGCGTGAGCGTTCTATTTATTCCCAATTTTTAAATGAGGGAGCCCAGCTGTGACCCAAGAGAGGTAAATGGTTTTCCCAAAGTCCCTCAGGGGAAAAAAAAAAAAAAAGAAAGCCTCTATTTTTTTTGTTTTGTTTTTAATATATTTTACTGATTTGAGAGAGAGAGGGATAGGAAGGAAAAGAGAGAGAGAAACATAGTCTGGCTGCCTCTCACTGCCTCCCCCATGCACCTTGCCAATAACTGATCATCAACCTGGCTATGAGCCCTGACTGGGACTCGAACAGGGGGCCTGTCAGTGCACGGGACAGTGCTCACCAACTGAGCCACACCGGCCAGGCTGCTCCCAGCATCCAGTCCTCTTGGTAGTGACACCCTAACTTGCTCTGAGGAATTGGTCCTCACTCTCTGACTACAAGTACAGGTCTGCCTTCCCCTCCAAGACAGGCAAGCTTTTCCTAAAGCTGAGAATGGTTGGAGCTGACACCCCCAACGGTGTCCATTGTTCTTGACACCCAGGGGGGACAGGTAAGCATGGCCATGAGCTGCTGGCCATCCCTCCCCAAGAGAAGTGGGTATTTTTCTGCCCTCTGAGCCGGGGCTGGGCCTGGGGCTTGTTTGGCCAAGAGGATCCGGCTGAGGTGAAGATGTAGGACACACAGACTTGGTCACCTCAGACCTCCGCAGTGTGCGCACTCACTGTTTGGAAATGCTGTTCCCAGGGGCAGACACACAGGCTGGTCTCCGGAGAGTGAGCAGCTACATGGAAAAAGACACAGCCGACAGCCACAACCCACATGAGACACAGGACTGAGTCTCCCGTTTCTCAACCCACAGACCAGCTCACTGCAGCCGCGAGAGTGCCCTCTGACAAGACAAAACAGTGAGTGATTCTAACGAACAGCTAACACATCCTCTTCCAAGTTGGGTTGTTTCCAATTCTCACTTGCAACTAAATGAAAGAAGAATCCAGTAAAGTTGTCATCTGATAGATTATTAAATGCCTGTGGCTGATAGAACCTTAGTATGACTTCTGGCATATAGCCAGTGAGGGATTTAAACAATTTGGGCAGAGCCCTAATAACGGACCCACATTAACCTGAACAAAATGGTTGCAGTTTTAAGCCTCTAAGTTTGGTAAGATTCTGACATGTCCAACCTGTTCTTCAATGCTTCTTTTTACTCTGTAATAGGCTCTTCTCTGCCTTTTTCTTTTCTCTTCTTTCTTTCTTTCTTTTTCTTTTTTCTTTTTTTTTTTTTTTTTGCTAGGAAGCCAGTGTCAGATTTTCTTGCTTTTAATAAAATAGTCCTCTCAGTACACCAAATAAAGAGGATTTATTTCCTAGATTTCCTTGCTGACAGCCAAGCTTTTTCTGTTGATTTCAAAAAAAAATGTACAACTTTTGCAGAAATCAAACGCATACAATACAACTAAAAGTGCTCTGGGGACAAAGGGAGAGGTTGGTTAGAACTGAATGAGGATCAACCAGCTGGCGTTGCTCAGTTTGATTCCTGGTCATATTTAGACCCAAGTGTGGGCTTTCCCTCTCTGAAATCAATAAAAATATTTATTTTTTAAAAAGAAAGATGGTCATATTTACACATAACATGATCATTATATGGTTCCTTTTATTTCCCAATGGGATGGAAATCTATGATTTCAAGGTCAGCCTCATATGAAAGAAATATGTGTGAAAATTTGACGCCTAAGAAAGGTGGATACATTAGAAATAATATGTTCTCTACAGTGCTTTCTTTTCCTCAGTGGAATGCTGGAATGTGTATGTGTCTTTTTGACTAACAGGGTTTGATTTAAGGTACTCGTGGGCTAAACTTGCATTGTATGCTGTTTTCCGAAGACATTCTCCGAAGACATTTTTTTTCCTAAGACGTTATCTCTTTTCCTAAGACATTATCTGTTCCACACATGCACTTCATGTCCAGTCTCTGTATTAAAATGCAGACCTTCATGCCCTGAAAACCCTCTGCAAAACACAACTGGACTCAGAACTGAAATGCCCCAAACAGCATCTCTCTGGATCTGACACCAGTGATGGTTGCATTATCATCTCAGGTTTTCAACCCATTATTACTGCTGTGGATTGCCTCTTAGCCTCCCTTCCTCCAACAGAAAGTTCAAAATATCATGGAGTCATCATAATAAAGAACAGTTAAACTTTTTTGACTTAAATCTAGGGAAAAGATGTGGGCACAGAAATATCTGTCAAAATACTATTTTTAATTACCCTGTTATATCTCAAGGCTGTTGTGAAAGTGGGAGCAGATAGTTCATACTGTCCTCAAATATCCCTCAAATTTCAAATCTATCGTGATCCCGAGTGTAACAGGAATAGAAAATAAAACAAATGAGATCACTTAATCCCTACCAAGAAGGAAGGGGGATTAAAAGTGGGAGTGCATTGTTAAAATATTTAGATACTTTACATTCAAAATGTTCTATCTCTGGTCCTACACATGTACATTTTTTAATTCTTAAAAATGCTCAGAAAAGTTATTAATCTCAAAAAATAAATATATTTGAACAGAACCAGGAGTTTTATTGCATCTTAATAGTTTGTCAACTTTGGTTTTAGACTTTTAAGTTATAAAATGTTACAGGTGCAATTCAAACCCCAGGTAACCCTCCCTCATCAATGCTACTTCTTCCCTCCCCATGAAAACCATTCTTCTCAATTGTATGGGAACAACCCCTTACTTTTGTTACACTCCTATTATTTAAAAAATAAGCAAAAAAAGTATTTATTGGGTGCTTACAGAATGATGTTTTCATCTAAGGCAGTACATAAAACATGTAGCTACCCATAAAAATATACATATTTTAAAATATATTTTATTGATTTTTTACAGAGAGGAAGGGAGAGAGATAGTTAGAAATATCGATGAGAGAGAAACATCGATCAGCTGCCTCCGGCACACCTGCTACTGGAATTGTGCCCACAACCAAGGTACATGCCCTTGACTGGAATCGAACCTAGGACCCCTCAGTCCACAGGTTGAAGCTCTATCCACTGAGCCAAACTGGTTTCAGCAAAATATATTTTAATTAGTTGTCAATATATCAGACATATGATTTTGTACATTCATGTATTTTTTCAACATAATACTTAATGATACCATGAAGATTCTTTTTTCTTTTACATTTCTCTTTGCACGGATGTGCTTGAGAGGTAATATACCTGGAAGTGGGATCTCTGAGATGAAGAATTTACCGTCGTCCTTTGGCATCTGCAGAGAATTGGTTCCAGGACCCACAAGGACCCCAGGAAGCCAGGAACCCTCAAGTCCCTTCTTTAAAAATGGCATCGTGTTAGCCTATAACCCGTGCCCATTCTCCTGCCCACTTCCAATTACCTCTAGATTCCTTACAACACCTAATTCCATGGGAATGCTATTAAAGCCTCATCATACTGCAATGTTTAGGGAATAATGATAGGGGGGAAAAAGTTTGTACGACTTCAGTACAAACACACAACTATTATAGGCCTAACTTTGTCTATCTACCATGTCAGCAAGTTTTTTCCCACTATGTTTCATCCTCCATTGGTTGAATCTGTGGGTGTAGAATTACAAGGGCCAACTGCATAGATCTTGAGATCTAACAGACAGACCACAGATTCTGCTGCCCTGAGGAGATGGAAGAATTCACTCAACAGAGGCAGCATGGGGCATTCAGCAAGAGTTCCTGCACTTCAGAGGGTCTGCCTAAGTGTAAGCGGTATCTAATGACTATTTTAACTTGCACTTTTCTCATTATTTGCAAGAATCAACAAAGGTTATACATAAAATATAGTACTGCCTCATCCAGGTTCCTTGTCTGAAATGCCTTTGTGACTACTTTGCATTTTCTTTAGATGTGCTGTGTTTTTTTTTAGCATTTGGATGTTCACACCTGGACCTTCAGTGCACCTGCAATTAGTTTTGTGAAGGAAGTTTACCTGGCCTGAGTTCTCACGTGTTCCTTTTCCCCAATGATATCTCAGTCTCTCTCACATTGAAAGTTTCCATTGATGTGGCTGTGCCATTGGCCACTCTTTGATCTCTCTAATTTGTTTGTTAAAGGTACAGGCCTCTGCATCCACACCCTGTTGTCTTAACTAGATTCACTTTCTGATGCATCTTCATACCTGGTAGGGTGAGTCCCTTGGCTTTATTCTCCCATATTAACTGGCTATCTATTGGCTCCTCCACAGGAAGCTTAGAATCAGCTTATAACATTTACAAAACAACTAGTTCCAATGTTGGCTTGAAACTTCTTCAACTTATAAATTAGCTCTGGGAACTTGATATCTTTACCACAATGAGTCTTCTTATCTCTCAACATGATTTATCCCGTTTTATTTGGCCTTCCTTCATGTCCTGAAAGAGAGCTTTGTCATTTCCTCTATAAGGAGTTTGCACATGGAATATTAGGTTAATACCTGGAATCCTAGATATTTTATTGCTACGGTAGCTTTTCGTTGTCCTGACATATATGTACTACTTATCTTATGAATTATCTTGGATCATTCACAGACTATCATGTCATCTGCAAGAAAAGACAATTTTGTCTTTTTTCTTGTTAATTCATATAGCTCTACTCCTTTAGTTTGTTGTATTTTTCTGCCTAAGACTTCCAGAACAATCCTGATGAGTAGTATCAGAGCCTTCTTCTCTTTTTCCTCAGTTTACTGAGAAGGCTTCCCATGTGCCTCCATGAGTTTTATGTGTGCCTAATATTTCTAAAAATAGGTGCTCTTTACCAAATTATGGAAGATGCCTTCCCTCCTGGTGTTCTAAGCCTTATCCTATTTTAAACACCTGTTTTATCTGCGCATGCATCTACCCATGTTATGCCCCCATTCTGTCATTAAGCTTTGCATTAAGTGTGTCATGTTGCCAGCTCGCTCCTGAAGCTATCCATGGAGACATCAACCCCAGAATGATAATCACAGCTCATACATCACAGGAAGAAGTTTAACCCCAGTTATTCATTAGTGGCCACAGAATGAGCCTGTTGCTAATTGACCTGAGGAAAGTACCTGATACAGTAAGTAAATAATTATCCTTATCGTGATGGATGTAGTTTTGTCATCGCCAGTATTATCAGTGTGGTTTTCTGATATATTTTCCTTCAGGAATGTTCCTTTGTTGACTAGTATGTAGAAGCTTCTGTGAAGAAGAAGCAAATGTATTTTTTTTTTGCAGCTTACAATACAAGTTAGAAAGTTCTCAAGGAGTAATGACTTTAAACTTAATTCACAAGGCCCACGTTTAATGCATCTCAGTCACCCAAAAGACTTAGAATTAGAAAGTTAGCATCATTTAATAACTATAATTTATTACATA
Organism: Nyctalus aviator; assembly: GCA_036971965.1. Taxonomy (NCBI): domain Eukaryota; kingdom Metazoa; phylum Chordata; class Mammalia; order Chiroptera; family Vespertilionidae; genus Nyctalus; species Nyctalus aviator. The sequence continues at coordinate 169,805,811 of CM072925.1, forward strand.
AGTAACCCAAAGAATATAATTACCAGCCATATGAAAGTCTGGTGGAAACAACACACGAGCAGGCTGTCATTTTGGAATCTCCTTGTGCTCTCATAAACAATAGTGACAGGAGGAGTCTTTTATCTTCGTCAAGCTAAGATGTTAATTTATTTTTTTAATAAAGGGGTAATTTGATTCCCTGGCTTAATAAAGGAATTCAATATTTCAGGTTAATACCATCCTGTAATATTTCTTTTAGGAGCCTCTCTGCAGACTGCAAAAGCAGCTCATTTGAGTAAGCTGAGGATGTGAACACCCTACGGAGCCATCATGTAAGAAGAGGTAATTTCCTTCTGCCCTTTTCCACTATCCTTTTTATTATGGCTTTATGGAATGTTATAATATTCCCAAAGACAGAGAAAGATGCTCAGAATGGCTTGAATTACTGAGCACATAAAGATTCAAAGGTTAGCCTTGAGGGACATTATTATATTTCAGGTCAATAATACCTACTAACCTTTCCCATATCTACTGAGTATAAATAAAAGTTCTCTAATACTGAATTTTGCTTGAAATAAAAGTTTCCAGAAAAGTCTGCTTTTGAGGTTAGCAGCTGGGGAGGGAGCTCCCAGGAGGATTTTATGTAAGGAGCACAGGAACATATGGGAAGCCAGCAGTTTCTCTGGCCGTGTCTCTGCCTTTAATTTAGAGAAAAGGTGCTGATGGGGCTCTTTGCTCCCCGGGAAACTTCTCAGGATAAATCAGCCTCCAGACGGGTTCTTGTCATCGTTTAAAGTGGTCCATTTTGGAACAGGCTGTTGATAAAATTGCTCATTTTATGAGCTTTTTTTGAAAAATAGGTTTAATAAAAAAAGGAATGTTATTGTAGCTCTGATGAGCTAATCTCTTCTCTATTCCAAGAAGCTGGCAAACAAGCAGGGTCCTGGCTAACCACACCATGATGTACTGTAGGGACTGGAGGTCATGTCCACCCCTAGAGGTGGCCCTGGGTGCAGGTTATCGATGCTGCCCGCAGGGGGCAGCACTGAGCAGGAGAGTAAGAGACTCTACCCCTCCCTTTGGGCACTTGCTCTGGGTCATTGTGAACCTCACATTCCTCTTTGATCAAGTATAGGTGCTGGGTAAGAGATTTGGAGACACTTATAGTTCTAAGTTTTAACTATGTGCCCACACAAATTCAGCCCATTTTCAGTTTTTAGTGTTCTTACAGGTACTCCTGCTGTCACCAGAGCTCCGTGTGCCACGGAAGTGAGTGTTCAGAGGCCACACACTGGAGCCCCTGTGATTTGTTTTCATGCTGCCCGTGAGCTAAGAATGTTCTTTTTTTCATTTTTAAAGATCTGTTTAAAATATACATGTGACAGGTCATATGGGGCTCCCAAAGTGCTAAAACATTTACTATCTGGCCACTTATCAAAAATGCTTGGTCACTCCTGCTAGGTAATAAAAGCTCAGTTACCATCTCGTTTATCTATCTATGCTTATTATAATTTGGCCAACTGGTAATATTTTTGTAAAAGTTGATTTATCTTTCTACTTGTGGCTTTCCTGGTTTGTTCCTCTATTGGTAAACAAAGCACAGAGTAGACAGTGTACGTTTACTTTGTACTTTTCAATGTTTTCAGTTCTCCATTAAGAAATGTGTTGGGCTAGAGATAGATGTTTCTAGATGGTCTTCTAAAACTTCATACTTCTGTTTTCCACATTTAAGCCTCGATTCCACCTGGGCATGATATTGGTTTGGGGATAAAGGAGGTCTCGGGATTCAGTTGGGTCTTTTCTCTCCATGGCTAACCAATTACCCTGCACCTTTTATCAATCTGCAAGACCATCACTCTCTGACCTTCTGATCAATTACACTGTGGAACATATGCCAATACCAGAGTCTGCTCACTATTGCTGCTGGTGGGAATGTACGTTAGTACAGTCATGGTGAAACAAGTTTTACATTATCTTTTAAAGTTAAAAATATGCCTATCATAAAACCCAGCTATTCCATTCAATAAGCATATTCTAGGAAAACTCGTGTATGTATAAATATGAATGCAGATATAAAAGGAGGCATATACAAAATAATGTTTCTAATGGCATTACTGGTTATGGCAAAAAATGAAAACAAAGTTTTACAACAGAAAGAAAGAAACAATTTTAAAATTGTTGCATAGTATACAATATAGTGAAAGTGAACCAACCACAGTTTCTTGCATCTGTACGGTTGGCAAAATTAATGAAGAATGCATATGGTATGCTCCTGTTTCTATGAAGTATAAACACTAAATGATGCATGCTATGTGTTTTAAATAAACATAGAACCAAAGGGATAAAATAAAACCAAGGAAATGAAATAAAAATATGCACCAAGCAAACTATGGAGGATCATGGCTATCTCTGGGGATGACAGAGGGCTGTGTGTTCTGAGAGAGAACACAGGAATCCCATGAATGACTAACATTCTATCCTTTAGATCCGTTAGAATGAATTATGAATAAATAAATGGACGACAAGTGAACTCCAGATGGACAGTGTAAACTCAGGCTGAAACATGTCATTCATGAAGCTGAACATGGCTTCTTCCCTCCTTTTTTTAAAGACTTGGTGGTCAAGCTTTTGGGTTTCAAAGGACAATTTTATAGGAATACAATCTATGAGCAAAAGAGGGGGAAAGAGAGAAAATGGAACTATTTTCTTTAGCTGTCACCTATGTATCAGGCAACCTGCCAAAATCTTTCTATGAGATGCCTAGCTTATCCATCCCAGCTCTGTGAGGGAAGTAGTATGACCCATTTTTACATTTGGGAGAAAAGTCTCAGGCTACGCAGATGCCTGGTATGCCTCACATGCAAGAGGTGGAGCCAGGACCACCGAAACCTGGCACTCTGTGTCTTAGGTTGCGCCCTAACATTATTTTGGAGCCACGTGGACCTGTGGTGTCAGCACAGTGGCCACTGGCTATCGGTCGCTCCTGAGCCCTTGAATTAGGGCTAGACAAAGTTCCCAGCCCACACTGGAGTGCAGACTTAGTCAGAAAAGAAATGGAAACTACCTCACCAATAACCTTTGGTATTGATTTTATGTCGAAATGGTAATTTTAGGATATATCTGATTAAGTAAAAAATATAAAAATTAATGTCTTTGATTCCCTTTACTTCTGAAAATGTGGGTACTGTTGGATGTTACATTGCTCGCTTAGCTTGCATCCTAGTGCTGTTAGACAGGGCTGGTGCAGACATGTCCGTGGAGAGGCAGGAGGCATTGGCTTGAAGCAACACTTATGTTCTTTACGGGCTGAGTATCTTGAGAAAATCTTAGATTAACTGAGTGCAAGCACCGTTTTCCTCTAACAAACGTGGATAAAAATGTGTGCCCTGCAGTGCCATGTCAGGGCTAGCAGCAGCTCAGGGAAGGCCCTCTCTGGCTCTGGAACACAATGGGCACTTGAGAAGGGTAACAGGATTACATTAGTGAACTTTATAGAACCTCAAACTCTTTAATCTTTTAAAAATCCGCAGGAACCTTTAATTAATATATTGTGAAGTCTATTGGGCATCAAAAACTATACTCCCCCCACACACTTTGCATACCATTTCCATATAAAAAAGATGGATTGCACCTTCAGCATCATGAGCTCAAGAGGAAGCAGAAAATGGGGCATTAACATTTCCAATGAGCAGACTGTTATGCGATGCGGAGCCTAGGAAATGAAAGATGAGAATATAGCAAACCGTGAGTGCGCTTCCAGTGTGTCTTCGCTGATGATGATACACTTTCATCACTACTTCCTGCCCATAACCTGGCACCCCACATAACTGTCTGGCATTTTCCCAGGCCTTCCTTTCCGCTTAGTGTATATGCAAAAGCATTTAAGTGGTGCTCATTCTCTGTTACTAATGAAATACACAGCGATATGTTACAGACCAATTCCAAGTCCACTGAGCAGAACCACATACAAGTCCTGCTGGAAAAAGCCAGTTGGGGCCAGCACCATTCCTGCTGTTTGTCCTTGAAGTTCAAAATGTATTGTATACACTTCAGCTGTTGTTATGAAGATAACTACACCGTTACAATAAGGATTTAAATTAGTATCATGGGCTCTGACAGTAACCTATATTCTTCTTATCAAGACACTCATAGCGCCCGGCCAGGGTGGCTGAGAAAAATGTGAATTGTATTGCTGGCCATTCTGGACCTATTATAGAACATCTTGAATGGGTAATATGAAATGATTACATGTATACATCCTTACTTATGTGGTTTGTGTGTTTATTGCTCACCTGTTTCTTTCTTGGGTAATGTATATTTTTAAAAGATGGTACTGGGGGAAATTGTACAGAAATTAGACAGAGACTTGAGTTTGGTAATAATGGCTCTGAGAAACTTTCCAGTTGGTCATCAATATGCACTGATTGCCTTAATTCCTATTATTTTATAGACAACTCAAAATTAGACACTGGTTCTCATTCTTGCCCAAGATTTTATGACAGTCCAGGATCAGGTAGTGTCCACTAAATGTTTCCAGTCCTCTCTAAATGCCAATGTCATTGTCCCTGAGAGCTTTTAAAATTGCAGACAGCACAGATAAAGATATACCTGCTAAAATCTGAATAAATAGAAACAGCTACTGTTTTAAAGTTTAAACTATATGTTTGGGCAAGTAGAAGCAACACACCAACATGCTTTTTTTAATGTCATAATAGATAGATATATTTAAGGTATCACTTTTTCTCTTCCCTTGCCATCTTCCTTCTTCTCTATACTTCTTCATTTCCATACTCCCTTAAAGTGCAACGCGGATTTTAGTATTTTATTCCAGTCTATTTTTAAAAGCTTCACTGTATATATAAATGTATAAACATAGTATAGTGTGAGTGTGGATTTGAACTCACATAAATGAAATGAACAAAGGAATCATTCTTTGAACTCAAATGTTTTCAAATATCCTTGTTCTTGCATCTGGAGTCAGTTCATTGCTATGTAGTGTTCCCTCAGTCATCCATGCTCTTTCCAAGAGAATATATGCATTGTTCCCTATTTTCTTTCCTTGCAAACAACACTGCAATGAATATATTTTTATGTGCTGTCTTGAATTCATTGTACCAGAGACTTCTAGGTTAAATACTTATTAAATAAATAAGTAAAGAATGGTGGGGTCATACAGCATATACATTGTCTAGATATTGCCAAAGACAATTAACCAAACTTATGCTCCTACCATCTGTATACTTAATTTTTTACCAACAGTTACTACTGTCATTTTAATTGTTATCAATATAGTGGTTCTAAAATAACATTCCATTGTCGTCAACAATTATGTTTTTGATAGAGGTATTATTAGTACATTTCTTTTTCTTCTTTTATGTATCTTCTAAATTTTCTTTAATGAGCCTATATCTATTCTTAAAAATTACATAAATTATTTGATCAATCTGTTTTTCTTACTTACATATTTTCAATTCAATAAGCATTTATTTTAGCATTGTGATGATTGCTATAGACATAGACATACCGGTAACGTGCTTTTTTTTTTTTAAGTTATAGCCCTTACCATTAAAGAGCTTCTAATCTAGTCGGGCAGACAGGTATGTAACAAGCTCCATTACTATTTGGTGACCACAAAAATAGAAATGCATGGGGACATAGGAGTAGCAGGGAGCTTGTTAGCACTGAGGCAATTGCAGGGAGGTCATTCTAGAGATGTAACGAAGGCGCTCAGATTGATTTTCCTTTGAGGATGCCGTAGGCCTCTGAGTAGGATCTAGGTTAACAGACTGGTAAGGCTAGTGATATACAGAGAAGGCTGTGGAATAGTTGTGACACCATCTGAAGGTGAACAGGCAACATGATTCATTCTAAGAAACAGGGTCAGAATACAGGGGTGGGCAGGTTGACTCAGGATGCCCCCCGCTTCCAGGCCTCACAAATGCCGTTAGAGCGAAGTGATACGGGCACGCTCCTGTGGCCATCACACAGAAGCAGGGCAGAGTGGAAGAGGATGCTGGCCATAACCGCTCATTACACGTTCCCAGGCTCCTGGCCCGGAAACCCCCAGGCACACGGTCGCATACTCCCCGGGCAACAAGAGATGAGAGCCCCGACACGGGATGGGCCAGTGCTTCCTGAGTCATCAGGCACGCTGGCGCCATTGTTTCATCTTTATCCTAGGTGCCTAATTAATGAGGAAAATGAGTCTCAGAAAACCCCAAATTGTCCAAAATCAGAAATTCAAATATAATTTAACCCAAATGAAAACACAGGACTTTGTGCCCTAAACCCAGTCTTCATAGAAATCCTTCCATTTTCCCTCTTCCAAAACTTGCCTCTAGATGCAAATTTTTCCTCATAAGTATATATATATTCAGTAAAGGACTCTTGCGTATCCATTCATCTACGGTGAGCATTTTGAGAAATATGAACATTGTACAGCTTTAGGGGTACACCCTTATACATATTGTCATCTACCTTAAGGTTTGAATTTTCCTGGGCATTTTGGAGATTATGGGTATATAACTATAGCTTAGAATTGTAAATACATTTAATAAAGGTGACATTAGCTGAAAATATTTTAGCCAATAGTTGTAGTCAACTTAAGGAAGGTGAATAGGAGAAAAAAGTGCCATTTTCCTTTTTCCTTCTAATAAAAATTCAATCTGATTGGAAGATTCATCCATGTATCCATCTGGCAAATACTGTGGAGCCCTGGGTTAAGTATTTACACACATTATCTTATAATAATTTCCAATAACAACTCTGAGATATTGGTACTATTAACTTTATTATAAGATAATTAAACTGCAGGTATGGAGGCTAAGTAATTTAATCAAGGTTACACATCTCTTAAGGAGTAGAACTAATCCCAAAGCTTATTTCTAATTAATTATGCTATACCATAAAAATGCTGTTATGTTTTATCAATTATCTTCAGATCATTGGATTTGAAAAGCAATAGTTCTTTAGAATAAAAAAATGGTATTCAAACAGCTACATTTCCAAAGCATACAATTCTAAATGATCTTGTTAATGGATAGGGAATAATAAATAGTTTTCTTAAGAATCATGTTAGAGACAGTCACTTCCTTTTGAAGACATGACTTTGTATGATTGAACATGTTTTTGCCAAGCGATCCAGTGATTCACTTTACATTCTTCAGAAAGTCAAAGCAATGGTGGCTCCCTAAGGGAAACACCAGGACTCACATGGGAGCGGGGTGTAACCATTACTTTGTGTCTACTTCCAGGCAATCGACCCAACTTGTACACGACAAGATGGAAATATGTTGTACAACTTTGCAGATTTATTGATGGGACTTCTTTGTTCATTTGACATGTTTTACATATGCAGCGTATAATAATTTTCACTTTGAAAAAGAAAACGAAGCCACTGGCTGCTGTAAAAGGTCACCTGTCTATTGATGTGGAAAAGCCCAGCTGGGAGCCAATCCCCGGAATACCTCGGGAGGGGGCACAGCAGCGCAGAGGGCCTCAACAGCAGGCCAGAGGGGAGGGAGGCCAGCGGATCCCTTTCCCTGTGTTTGTGGCTGCAGGTCACCCCCGCCTAATTGTACTTAAGGCAAAGCATCATTAAATGCTCTGGTGATGTATCCTGCAGACCGCGTCCTCCTGCTAAACATGAAAGGGGAGACTTATCCTGACGAAGATAGAAAGGGAAGTAATTGAGTCTTAGGTCTGGATTCGCCTCTTGGTTAATAGATTTCCCCTTCCGGACAGCAAAGTGAAATGCTAAGGAAGCACCCTGATAACTTCAGGCGCTGGCGGGCACTGCGGGCCCTGAAGGCTTATCTGCCTTTGCCAGCACTCTTCCCGAATGTTCCCTCTGCTCCGGGTTGAGAATAATAGAACCCTGCAGCTCCGCAGTAGGAAACAGTAAATAGGAATCTGGCCCAGTGCATGGTTCTCTATTTTGCTTCTTGGCATTTAAGAAAATTGTTATAAGGATATCAAGTCTGAGATAGACATGCGGCCTACTTTTACGTTGTGATAAGGCTTAACAATTATAAATATGATTCAGCATCCACATCAAATTCCATCTGGGACTTGTACAGCCATAGTATGTTTTTAAAAGGCCCTTCGTGAGGAAGGACCCGCTGGAGCTAAAGCCGACTGCCCTTCATCAACCTTGATAATAAAGCCAAAGCGTTTGGACACTCTCAGCAATGTTTTAAGATGACATTAAATTTCCAGAGCCAAAAGTTTGATTTCTATTTTGTTTTGTTTTTAAAGCTTTTTCACTACGCCAATGCTATAGACAAACTAAGGGTATGTATGAAAACATTGACAATCTAAGAAAACTACCAACAAATGTAAACTCAGATGGAGCTATTAGGGCAGTCCTTCAGACAAAATTCCTTTCATTTATTGCATATTGGCTATTCTGTGTTTGTGGCAATTTATACAGAGCTACACAGTGCATCCTATCACAAGTAATGAAGTTGAATAGAAGTCTAGGTCATTGTATTATTGGCATGAAATATAGATACTAAAAGATGACTTTCCAAATTATTTTATTTTTTAATATCTCAGTTGCAACTCTTTTCTATTCCCCTATCTCTTAATCATAACTCTAAAGTACATTTTCTGAGTAGTATCTCTATTCCAATTCACCTTCAGCTATATTTTTAACATAATAGACTGCTGACACAAAGAAGGCTAGATAGACTACTTTCCAAAATATCCATATTAATGGAGTGTGCCTTGGAATAAGGATACGGGAATAGAGAAAGATAATTGTCAACATATATTACCTCTTAAAATTTTATTTTAATATCTTTGTAATACAGCAAAACTCTAAGGTGACAGTTCTAAATGTTGCAACAATAGTAGTAGGAAATTTCAAAAACCATTTGACTTTATGGAAGAGGTCTTATAACTTTTTGCTGTCTAATTAAATACAAATAGAAAATGAAGAGAAACAATCATGGGTTGACTGCCTCCCACATGCCCCTAATGGGGATCGAGCCCACAACCTGGGCCTGTGCCCTGACTGGGAACCACACCACGACCTTCTGGTTCCTGGGTCAACACCCAACCACTGAGCCACACCAGCCGGGCCATAGGAAGTACTCTTAAGCATCAAGAACTGTAGCATATCCTTAGGGAGTGAAAACCAGAGAGCACCATTCCAGATGAAACTGAAGTATATTTTAGGTATTCTAGTCATATAACCATAACATTTCATGAATATGTACATAACACCTTATGTGAAGTTAGATGCATCTACAAGGCATATCTACGTATCAGTGACTGGAACCACATCTGTGAGATCCCCCAGGACACTGTAAAATAGATCCATGTTCTGCAATTCATGGCGAGTAGGGCCAGCTCAAGCAAGAGCATAGAGAAGGCAGTTGATTTTTGCTCAACACAATCTTTCTTTTATCCTCATTCACTCACACTGCTTTCCATATATTCATTGACTTCTCCATTGAATGATGAAAATGTTCATTTATACATCACCCCCACATATGCATTCATAGTGTGATCATAGAAGACTATGTTGTGTTATGTTATAGAATAACAAATGAGACTTGCTGTGTTTTAACAAATATTTTCAAAATTTTAGGCTGTAGAATAATGAATGTAATTTCCTCATCATAAGCAAGAATGACATAATATTCTGGTGAATTTCCTAAAGGGGGAAAAATCAATAGCAGAGAGAACTCACTGATACAGTGCCTGGATTGCATATAATAGAAGGGACTGATAACCATTATAATAGCCTGGTTATTAAGTACTAGGAAAGGAGTAAAGGGGAGACTAGATAACAGGCCTTCTACTGATACACCTTTGCCAGGAAGCTGCAGTTAACACGCTCCAAATCTGTTCCCCACAGATCACTGGGGGAAGGTCCTGGACAACAGGTGCATGCCCAGTAAGGTCTGGCTGACATGAGAAGATGCTCACCTGTCAGCCACACCTGGGAGCGAGCCTGTGGCCAGATAGGCCTGGCCACTGCAAACTCTGGAAGATGTAACATTTAAACTTCTGAACAAAGGAGCTCTTCCTCTTGTTGCTTGCCTGCCCTCCTGGCTCCCCTGCACAGGGGCACGCTCCCCTGCATTCACCCACATGGCTCACCGCCACAGGGGACCCACACAGTAGAATGGTGGACCAGCCTGATCCTATGTCGGAAACCCCTCCACCATGGAACAGACACCCTGGACACTGGCTTTGCTTCTAGCTCTACTCAAGCTCCAGCTGCACCTTTCTCAGGCCTGGGTTAAGGGACATGGGCCTGAACAACCTAAGAAATGTAACTCCACAAAAATAAAGCTTTCTATCTACTACAGCTCATCCTGCTGTGATGGCCTCCAGATGTGCTCATTCTGGCAGCACCCCAAGACTCCCATGGAGGAATGCCCATTGTTTAACCCTCTGATAACAGGGCCATCCTAGGAAGGGGGAAGGGCCATATATTCCCTTTATTTCCATGAGCTGCCCTCTAAGTTATTTCTTGTCTACATCTTCCTCCCGCCTATGTGAAACCTAAGGAAAGGCACTGACTTTTAAGAAGTGTGATGCACATACTTACCTCTATGCCACATTTCTGTCAGATCATAGATCTGCCCCATTTCATTTCTCAAAAGTTTAAAAAATATTTTGTTTTACCTGAAAATGTCACTTTTAAATTGAATGCTATTGACAGTAGTAGAAAAGCAAAAGGATTAGAAATGATAGAGCAACTCTAATCCTATTTCTGAAAACTTCCATTCCCATCATTGGGCAATTCTCAAATCAGTGATACGGTTAAAATGATAATTGCATTTTTTCATGAATATAATCTTTTATGTAAATCAGAAGAATGTAAATCAACAGATCTTATGAAATGTCTAAATAGACAAAGTGTTCTAGACTCTATCATAACAATAGCCGTGGTGTATCTCATAAGACAATGATGGAATGAGGAAGAGAATGAGTATGAAGAAAGAAAAAAAGGAAGAGAAAGAAGGACTGGATTAATTCATTTGGCAGCATTGCCACGTGAGAAATGACTGACACATGAGAAATTCCTTCCCTAATTGCTGCATTTGTGCTGGGGAATTATGGCAGTCAGAACTGGTGGTTTTATTGACTTCACAAGTAGGCCAGACAATAATACATACTTGATCAACTTTATTAGTCAAGATAGGCTTGTAGAGTAGCAGAAAGATCACTTGGCTTCAGTCAGAGAGCCTTGTGTTCAAAACCCAGTTCTCTGCTTAGTTTAGACCATTAACTTTTCTGAATTACAATCTTATCCTCCATAAAATACTACTAATAAGAATTCCTCAGATAGCTGTTGCTAAATAGCATCTGTGAAATGCTCAGCCTCATGCTTACTACACAGAAAGCTCTACTAAAAATCCAATATTACCATCCTTGCTATGTGAGTGACTATGTGGTCATCTTCATTACTCATGGTAGTTATGTTCTATGAAGCCACCGCAAACACAAAATTAGGGAATATTGGCAGATTGCTCTCAGAGGAAATACAAGATTAGGTTCCTGTGAGCCTCTGGTCATACTTTTATCATCCAAACGGCCATTTGCATCCTATAACTTCACTTGCCAACACCTTGTGAAACAAGCCAGTCTCATCAGTGTTAAAAACACGCTTTCTTTCATATGTACCTTTCCAGTGTGACACTTAACAGGTATAATCTCCCTACAGTATTCATGATTTCCATATTTTTAAATTTGCCTACTCACTAGAATTTATTCATAACCTGGAAACCAGTCGTCGCAGAGCTGGTTCCGGCAGCACATATCCTAAGAGTGGGCCAAATCAGCATGGCCCCGGGTAAGGATGGCACGCCAGTTCCTGAAGCACTTCCTGTTTTTCATGCCTGAGTTTTGGGTGTGTTTCCTGGAGGCAGTCCATCAATGATCTTCTCTCTCCTCTGTCTCTCTGTCTCTCTCTCCATTCCGCTCTCTCAACATATCCTTGGGTGAGGATTAAACAAAAAATCAGTAACCACAGCTCATTCACTACCATTTGAGGATATGCAAAGAGTGGTGAAAACCTGGGTTCTTGATGTGTACATTCCCAGATAAGGCTGAACAAAGTGATACCCTGGCTTCTTTCAGTTCTTATATTATCAGCAAATGCCCGTTCTGCTGTTTATGTAGTGTCATGTTTTTTGGCATGCATGCATGCACGTGAGCATGTGTGTGTGTGTGTGTGTGTGTGTATGTATCTCTGTGTGTGTCTGTGTCAGTGTGTGTATGTCTGTGAGTGTATGTCTGTGTGAATGTGTGTGTGTCTGTGAGTATGTGTGTCGTATGTGAGTGTGTCTGTGTGTGTGTGTGTGTGTGAGTGTGTGTGAGTGTGTGTGTGATTATGCTATGTAAGATGATCCCAAGCATAAAGTGAGCAAATGAAGTGTTACCCAGTGCTCCCAAGCACAACAGGGACATGCCAGGCCTCCTGGAGAAAACGCCTGTGATAGAAGCTTCCTTTTGACTGCATCTGCCTGTCTGCTTTTATCTGGTCCAATCAGGACCCTAGAAAAACCCATATACATTCAACTGATCTTATAAATTTATAGGAATTTGAGAAAATTTGAGTTCACTTAATCTTCTTAAACATTTTATGTAAATGCCATTCCTTCTATTTTATAGGAGAAAAGGAGAATTTGGACTGATATGTTTAAAGTAATATAGTTCACTCTCTATAAAAATGATTTTTTTGTTATAAATATGAGTGACTTCCCTGCATGAAGCTTATCTGCAACCAGCAAAGACTGGAAATGTTAGAAGGTAAAATGTGTGTTGGTGTGTAAGAAAGTGGAGTTTAACGTTCTGTTTCTATGTGTAGAAATATGTAGCTCTTAATGTTACTTAAATATTTATGTTAAGAAGAAATAGTCTTTCTTAAAAGTGAGAGCACTCCATTTTCAATCACATTTATAAAGCTAGTTTAAAAGTTAATTGAAACTTTTTTTGCCAACCATTGATCTCAATTAATTTTTACAGGAACATGCAGCCTTGTTCTTTCTGTGCACCTGACAGCTCTTCCTTTCACGTGGGAGAAGTTTCCAAAGGCCACCTTTCCTCATCCCAGAGTTAATTACTAGGAAGAAAAGTGGGACAAGCTTCAATGAATTTTACCATTTGAACAACACAGTTATGGAAACAGTTGTAATTAACACTGAGTCTATAGTATATCTTAGGTTTCAGTAGTAAGCCACAAAGTTTATCAAAATTTTCTGTTAGTGGAAATAATTTTGAAAAGATTGTCTTAAAGTTTTGTTATGAAAATCAACTTATATCACAAGACTGATGCATAAATTAAAATCTTAGTCCATTAAGGAGCATTAGAAATAGTTCACCTCACAATAGCATGAGAGAGAGAGAGAGAGAGAGAGAGAGAGAGAGAGAGAGAGAGAGATGAAATAAAAAGAAAAAGATAAAGAAGAATGGAAAGATGGGAGAAATAGAAGGAAAAAGGAAGAAAGAAAATCTAAAAGGTATCTTTCAAAGAAAGAAAAGTATACAACATATTTTAAAAGGGTAGACAGACATAATTCATAAAGAGTTTAATACATAAATACTTCATGCAGGCCAACAAAAAGATAGAAAAATTATTAAGGTTATAACCTCTTAAATGGCTCCCTATAATCCCACCTTCTGTTATTTATGGCCTTGTATAACCCTTTCCACTTGGGTATGGACTATACTTAATGAACCTCTTCTAATGAATAAAATATAGCAAAAGTGATAGATGTCAATTCCAAGATAGACTGGAAAAAGATAATGGCTTCTGTCTGTGCACTTTCACTCTCTAACTCACCCTAGAGCAATGGTCGGCAAACTCATTCGTCAGCAGAGCCAAATATCAACAGTACAACCATTGAAATTTATTTGGAGAGCCAAATTTTTAAAACTTAAACTTCTTCTGATGCCACTTCTTCGAATAGACTCGCCCAGACCGTGGTGTTTTGTGGAAGAGCCACACTCAGGGGGCCAAAGAGCCGCATGTGGCTCGCGAGCCGCAGTTTGCCAACCAAGGCCCTAGGGGAAGCTGGCTCCCACGTGATGAAGCAGCTAGGTGGACATGTGCTCGTGGCCAGGGACTGAGGACCCACCACACGCAAGTGGGCATGAGTGGGAATCACAGTCAGTCTTTAAGTTAGACTGTAATGAAAACCTACAGCAACTGATGAGAGACCTCGAGCTAAAGCGCCCTTCTATATGCCTTGTTCCTAAATGTTTGATTCTGAGAAACACTGTGTTTGTCTTCTTAGCTGTTAAATTTAGGAGTAAGTTAGGCTATAAAAAAGTGACTTACCAAAACAGTACAAGTTCTCAATGATTTATGAAAATATTTCAATTTCATTAGTAACTTAATAAAAACAAACCAAAATAGCAATGACCACTTTTATATTTCAAATTGAATAGATAGAATAATTGAAGTTTTCTATTTATTGCATTCCTAAAATAAATAGTGAGGGTTTGTGTCTATGTATATGCTTCTGCATGTGTATTCTAAAAATACAAAAATTATAAATTTGCATTTATTAAATTACCTAAAGGGAAGAGGTTCATGTATGTGCATGTGGGTGTGTCTGGGATTGTGTTGTCACCAATGCACTCTGTTAATAAAAATAACTTAGGATTATTTCAAGATTTACTCATTAGACCATACCTCACTTGGTTTCTATCTGTTGCATGTGGTAGCCCAAAATAAAAAATAAAAATTAAAAGTCTTTGGTTAGAGTTTCATATCTACCTAACACTCTTTAGCTGTACAGACCAGTATACCCACTTTTTCCTGAGCCTTAGTTTCTTTTTATATTGATAGTATATCCACAGTTTTCTGCACAAGTTTGTAAAAGTGGTTGAGATAATGTATATGAAAATACATTATAAATAGCAAGGTGCTATGCATACATAAGACATGATTGTCTCGTAAATTCTCCAATTTATTGGTGATTCTGGGACAAAACCATAATCAGTGAAGGCAAGCAACCTGATTTTGCCCTCCGTTTATAAGTTACTGTTCTTGAGGGATTCGAATATCGGTTGAGCAGAGAACCCTATAATTCATTAAAGGCACAGGCCCCAGAATCCTAGTCTCACACAACAAGCCTCATCCTGCAAGAGTTATCTTTGAGATTTACCCTAGAGACACATCTACATTTATTTGAGAGAGTTATAACTTGACAGGGGAGTCACCCACAGCTGCACATTCGATCCTCACCACAACCCTGAGAGAGACAAGAACCATTTCCTTCGGCAGGCGAAGCAATGAAGGAGATTAGGGAGGTTGCCAATGTCACATTCCCATGAAAGAGTTAGAACTCAGCATTATGACATCTAGGACAGTGTACTTTGTGATGTTTTTCATAAGAGTGCTTACCATTATAAACAATTGGCAGCAACTCTATGTCTAAAAATAGTGTATTGTGTAAATAAATTATGATACATCAACAAACTAGAAGATTATGTAGCTATCCAAAATGATAATAAAGAATGGCAGTCAACCACGGGCTTGGTACATTCGTAAGTATTTTATGATCATTGTGCTTATTTCCCCAGGAAGCTGGCAGCCGATCAGAAGAATGATGGGAGCCCTGGCTGCTGGCATGGCTCAGCTGGTTGAGCCCCATGAAGGCACATGCCCAGGCTGAGGGTTTCTGGAGACAACAGATCATCAAACAAACATCTATGTTTCTCTATCACATAGATGTTCCTCTCTCTCTCTCTCTCTCTCTCTCTCCACTCCCTCCCTCTCTCTCAAAGTCAATAAAACCATTTAAAAATTAAATAAAAAGAAACATGAGAATTAAAAAGTCAACTATAACTTTTCATTTTTCTGTCTTTTTTCCACATCTTAGTCTTATTAGAATAACTTTAATATTTATACCCTTAAGTTTCCAAACCCGACATTTTCTCCAAAATGCCTCTTACTAGATAACTTGAAATTTTATGTAAACTACCTATTTATTCCACCTGTGCTTTGGCATTTTGAGAGAAAATAATTTGCAAAGGAAGCCTTGCAGGGAATATTTCTCCAAAACAGCACAGTTCCCAGAAAAATCATCTGAAATTAGTCTTCTGAGAAAATGTACGTCAAAAGATAATATTAGGAGAGAAATGCTCACTTTATGGTTAATCAAGTTGTTTCGATAGCTGAATTTAATGTGGATTTCACTGAGAAAACCTAAAATCTTGTTCTTAAATATCTATTATTTCAACTCAGAATATTTTTAGTGGGTCTAAATTTTTGCTAAAAAGGTTATTCTATTCACAGCTAGGTATATTTCTGAATATGTCTAATTAGGAGACATCTATTCTTTCCACCTTCGTCATCCCTTTCCATACTAAGCGGTCCCATTTTCCCACCTAAAAATTCACAATTGACAGTATAAATAGCCATTCACCTTAAAATGGGGTTCACTGGTTGAAATGGATTTCTAGACTAAAGAATAGTGGGAGAGAAGGACAGGGAGGGGTTGTATCCGCATTCTATATTTATAATATATATTCTATATTCTATGTTCACTTCTTTATATATCCTTGGCTTTTAAATATCTACTTGGGTGGCGCTATGCAAAAGAAAGGAGAAAGCAAGCGTGGACAGCGTCACGTGTCCTTGAAACAGACATGACATGACTTTGTGGCTCACATAATAACTGATAGCAGAGAACACTCTGATTTTTTTAACTAAAATAAGAAAAAGCAAGTCCTCTTAAACATTCCGAATACAAAGTGTTCACCCAATTAAGAAAGCGCATTCCTTCCCAGTCCACAGTGCGGTCAGGGGCAGATAATTGCAGATGTCTATGTCAGCCTTGCAAAGAGCTTTCCAGAGTCATTAAGCATTGCGAAGTTTTGTGCAGCCTGCAAAGTGCGCCTTCACTGCACTGGGGCTTATTAAAACCACTCCTCCCCACCCCAACCCAGTGCAGAGCCTGCATATCATCATTCTCAAGGCCTGGCCACCATGTCACCGTGTGTCCCACCAGATAATGATATCTGCTCCTGCCCCCCTACCAGAACGTGCATTCCCATCAACATCGAAATGGGGGATGTGAGAAGCTCTCTTGGGCACTGACATTTCCCCTAGTATGGTATCATGATGTGTTAAAATAGCCATCTTGTGAATATTTGCTTTTTCATTTTGGACGACATGTGCCATGTAACTGGTGTTGCACAAATTTTCATGGGAAGGATCACTTCCTGTTGTCATGCAGATCCAGTGCCCATTTATAGCAAGCTTCTGTTTCAGTTCTATGTCTGCCTGTTTGTGTCTTGTCTTTGAAGTTGAATATTTATTTATTTATTTATTTTAAAATATATTTTATTGATTTTTTACAGAGAGGAAGGGAGAGGGATAGACAGTTAGAAACATCAATGAGAGAGAAACATCAATCAGCTGCCTCTTGCACATCCCCTACTGTGGATGTGTCCGCAACCAAGGTACATGCCCCTTGACAGGAATCAAACCTGGAACCCTTCAGTCGGCAGGCTGACACACTATCCGCTGAGCCAAACGGGTTTCGGCGAACATTTATTTTTCATGGGTTAGCCATACAGAGAACATGCTAGGAAGAAGTCATAAATAAATAAACTAAAGAAACAAACAACCTGGCTGGTGTCGCTCAGTGGTTGACCATCGGCCTATGCAAAACTCCTCGCCATGGTGGGAACCCAGTAAGGAATGAAGGAATGAAAGGCCACGGTAACTATTAAACCACTCTTTCAAGATCGATGTTCAAGAAGCCCAGTAAGAAATGGAACATACTTGAATCGAAGGTTTGTCCTCCCACATTTAGGTCCTTTTGTGAAGCTTAATGTTCTCACACTGTTTGGGGAGACCCCATCCAGCAGGAGAAGTCAAGGGCCATTAGAGTATAAAAGCAGAACCTCAGATGAGAAGCTGATGATGGGTCACTGAAGCATACATGCACATGGGAAATGGGAAATGCAGTGGGACCTCCTCAGGAGATGGCCCGAGTTGTCACCAAAGTCAGAACACCTATGCACCTGTGATCTCAACTTGTGGTTGGGATCCCTGAAGAGACAAGAGGGAGAGGAAAGGGGAAAAAAAATAAAAAAAAATAAAGGAGAAAAGAAAGAAAGGAGGAGGGAGGAAAAGAGGGAAGGAAAGAATAGAGACATCGGGCGGTACTGTGCTGGGTTTTCTTTCCTGTAATAATGTACTTGCCAAAGATAGATGTGCAGGGGTATAACTATGGGGTCTCCAAGAGAAAGAGGCTGACTTGGAAAGGTAATCTATAGGAATGGAAAATCCAGCCAAGTGTGAATCTCATGTGTACATGACAACGTAAGTGCAATCAACGCTGACTTTAGCCATTCTTTCATACACAGTATTGCCTCTGATGTAACTTCTGCCTACTCCTGGGAGCAAAGAGCAGAACTCCAGGACATAGTTTGACATGATTCTAAGCAGAGATTTCACTTCTCTATTCAACTCAATAAAACTGAAAGCTCTAAGTGTGCCAACTCGTCAACGTATGTTTTACATGTGTTAGTCCCTCAGATGTAATGAGAAGCCCGTCGTTAAAAAGTTAAGTCTTCCAGAGTGGGCATTCAAAGTCCTCCTGTGCTTAAGCTATCCTTAACCTGAAACAGCAAATGATCTCCAAATTCTTGCATGCTTAATAAAAATTGCAATTACGTTGGAAAGTTTAATGGTAGTAACCTCTTAATTTAGGAGAAGGGGAAGAAAATCATTTTCCATTTGAGGATATTAAGAACCATAAACAAAGTTATCAGACTCCTAGAGCAAAAGTGCTGCTTCCATACGCTGACATAAACTGCCCATAAAATTAGTCATGTGTTACCATGCAACATGCTGTATGCTTTCTGAGAAGACTCTTTGGTAAACTTGATCAAGAACATTAAGTATAAAAGAAGCAAAAAACATTTAACTTTGCTGGAAAGTCATTAAATAACACATTTATCATCTCCCATCATTTTTTTAAATAGGCCTAATGTGCACATATGGCATGAAAGCCATACGGATAAAATGGATCAGCTCTTAAATGAACTGAAGGAAATTCACTCATCTGCTTTCCCCTTTTCAAGGAAGCTGCTGGAAAGGACCCTCTCCACCCAGGACAGCTCAGGCTACATGAGTGGGAGGTCGTTTAGAAGGCAGCACCATCTGTATTACTCCCTTAATGATGTGCAGCAGGAAAGTATTCTATTTCATGAGAAATGGCACATCAAACACATAGTTTTCATGTAAACTCTTGAATGGTACCTCATTCAGCATGGTTTTTGACTTCCTGGAGAATATTCTAAAGAACTATTATTTTTAGATGACACTGAAGCTTCACGTTGGCAGACTATAATGTTTGTCAAATAAAATAATAAAGGAAAATATGAAATGAGTAACTATTTCAAAAACACTAACCTAATACTAAATTTTCTGAATGGAAAGCACACCTCCCGTATCACAAGGGCCAACAGCATCACGATTAAAGGAGAGAGCTGTGGCCTCCTCTGGGATAGCGCTTGGCTCTCACATGCTGGCACTGTAACCAGCTCTTGTTCAACCCGCTTCTGTCTTGT
This sequence comes from Nyctalus aviator, assembly GCA_036971965.1. Lineage (NCBI taxonomy): Eukaryota > Metazoa > Chordata > Mammalia > Chiroptera > Vespertilionidae > Nyctalus > Nyctalus aviator. The sequence continues at coordinate 169,825,347 of CM072925.1, forward strand.
CATTGACTCCTGAGACCTAGGCTATGAGAAGATCACGTCTGTGAGGCAGAGTGACCACTTACTGCAAGGAGTACCAATAAGCAAACAATCAGAAGCTTGGGCTCACAGGAAATGTGTAAGAGCCAGATTCCTAGAGACAGAACAGATATTGTCAAGGGTAAGGGGAGGTCAATAGGGAGTTAGTGCTTAATAATGACAAGAGCTTCTGCACAGGATGATGAAAGGATTTAGAAATAGTAGTGATGGCTGCACAACCTTGTGGATGTAATTAACCATCTAATTCTACACTTAAAACATATGTGTATATGCTTAACCCAAGGACAAACAATAGTGACATGCTGGCCTGGGGAGGGGCAGGAGCAGGTGGAGGAGACTAAAGGGGGAGAGAAAGGTGGACATGTGTAATACTCTCAACAATAAGTATGCACTTAAAAATAATAATTTACCTAGCAAATTTGAAAAAGGTCCATGATTTATACTTTCTCATACTTATTTCCTTAGAACATTCTTATGATAGGATCACCATTAAAAACTACATTTCAACCTACAATGCCAATGGAATGTGTAATATTACATAGGTCCAAAAGAATTTATTTTCTACTCTTTTGCTATGTCAGGTGAACAGTAGTTACAGGTACATAAGATACCATCCCTGGCATAGGAAGCAATGGAACTCTGCGTAATAAGGAAAACCAAGAGTCTGAGAAATACCTGTAGACTTGACCAGGGGATTCCCAGCTACACCACATTTAGCAAATAGAAATACAGATCAGAGCAAGGCCTCTCTGAGCATCCATTACTTTGGTGTTAAAAATTCTACAACCTATCTTTGTAATTATATTCATTTCATTGTATATTTTAATATACAAACTAGTGGCCTGGTGCGCGAAATTCATGCACATTAAAAGGGAATTAATTAGAGGAAATGTTTTAATATTGCTATTTTCCCTTTCTCTATAACAGAAGTGTCAGAGATGAAAGAAAATAGGTAAAATGTATACAAAAATGTCCCTCCTGTCAGAGTCAGGGGTACAGTACGTTACCCAGTGTCAAGTACCTGCCCACCAGCATCCACCTTGAAATCGCCTAAAACCCACACCTGGTCGGCTCCACCCCATCAAGCCCCCCAGGGCGGGGGCATGGCCTCAGGTCCCCAGCCCAGGTGCTGGGGCAGGGGTGCAGCCTCAGGCCCCCCAGCCTGGCTTCAGGTCCCCAGGCCCCGGTGTGAGGGTGCAAGGGCCTGAGGGTGTGAGGACCATTTGCATATTAGCTCTTTATTATATGGGATGATACCTACCTGCATTTTTATTGCAAAAATGTGTAACATTAGGAAAAGCAAATACTCTCTCCCCTCCAACTACTATACACTTCTCAAGCCACTTCTCAGAGGATAGTACTGTCTTTAGTTTGTTGTTTTCTCTTCCAGAGATCAGGGCATACTTGGGGGTGACTTACAATGCTATGTTTGCTTAATTAATTCTATGAAAAGCTACAAGAAAAGAGAAATCTGTTATATCTTAAAAGTCTGCTAGAGATACTAGATGTTTTATACACATTGTCTTAATTAGTACAGCAAAGCTTCAAGGTGTAGATTGTTATTCTCATTTTAAATATGGGGAGGTTGAGGAGGAGTTCAAGTATATTTCCTATGACCTCACAGCTAGTAAGTAATGCAATCACACCTCCCTGATCTTAAACTCGTTGTTGACTGACCCACGGTAATCTGAAGGGTGTGCTAGAGGAAGTGGCTTATGACCAGGAGCCTGTTCTGCCACAATATGGCCTGAACTGAGTCTGAAGGGTGGGCAGGTCAAAACGTAGTTATTGCATTCACACAATAGCTTCGTGTCTAGAAACGTCTCCCGAGGCATTAGCTGTTTCTGACTGCAGACCGGTTTATGTTGAGTGTAGATTTCTGCAACGTTAACAGTGGTGACTATAGAGTGGACATTGCCTATAAATCCAACTTCTTCATCAAGCCAGTGATAAAAGAAGGTAGAGAGGGCACACATGGGTAGGAGAAAACAGTTCTATTTTGTATCACCAATAGAGAAAAGAAAACGTAGAGGTGCTTTCCACTTCGCCAGAGGAGGCTGAGGCATTTAATCCTGCTCGTTTAACTGAGAAGATGATATCTCATCTGGTCAAGGAGAAAAACAACGGGACTAACCCTAATCGATTGCCCTGTGATTCCCAGGTTTGCACCCCTCCCCGCTGCCTGACAGAAGCTCTGACCTCTCTGATGGGGGAATAGAGATCCAGGACATTCCGGGCAGCCAGGCGAGAGCATGAAAAGGAAGCAGGCCTGCTTGTGGTTTTTTTTTTTTAATGAAGTCACTGACTGAACAAGCACAGCAGGGTCACAAATCAGATTTATTGACAGCAGAGTCATCTTGACGCTCCTGGTTAGAGAAACCATGTAACTAAGACGTGGAACAAAGGGGTCCACTCTATTGGAACGGTGTCCCCAAACACAAATGCTTCCCCCTGGCCCCCCTGAGCCCTCCCAGGTGGCTCCCGTTAGGAGTGTGTGCCTTCGGCTCACAGCACAGGGAATCCCGAGGGGAGAGGGCGTGAGCCTGCCTGGCCTGGGTCCCTTACACGGACAAACATCATCCCTCTCCACCTGCCATGGCCCACCCTTCACTTACCACGTTCAGTGCCTCAAACTGAAACACAAAATAACAGGTGCTGCCAGACCAAAGGAGAAACGCTGAGGATGCTGGGAAAGCGTGTTAATTAAAAGAAGGAGTGTGTGTTTGTGAATGGCAATTATCCTAAGTAAGTACCCATGAAGATATTTGCATCCACTTGGAACTTTAGATGGGTGATGACTAATCCAGTGTGATGACTAATCCAGTACCTGATGCTTTCGCTATAATTTGAATACTTCCTTTTTAAAATAAACAACAAAACTTGTACCATAAAGGCTTATTTTATAACAATCTATAGTGTTCTATTATTCAAATGATTATCTTAGAATAGATGTGTTACAGAGAACCGGAGAAAAACCAAGCAATACTTAGGGAGATGGAGTTACATTTATGACACGCGGGTCCAGAGGAAAATGTCTCTCAAATTCTAGGCCCCAACATGGAGGAACTTTCCCTATTTATATGTTTTTACTTCCTTTGTCTCCCAAATACGGGGTGTTTCCGGCCCCCTTTTGCAAGTTCCTAAAGAGCCCCTGTGCTGAGCCTTTAGACCTCAGCCCAAGGCCTGGCCTGGCGCCAGCACTGATAACTCTGTCCGGGGAAGGTTTAATGGCCTCTCTGAAGTGGGAGTACTCTCGTTTTCCTTATTATTTAAGCAAGCAAGCGTTTACAGAAGCCAAAGAGCAGGGTTAACATTTCAAGCAGCAGTTTTTATAGAAGATGGATGCTTCAGATGCACAAACCATTGTCCCTGGTCCTGACGGCTTGCTCTTTAGAGAGTTCTCTATTGTGTGTGCCCTGAGAGGCCCGGAATCGTCTGTCCTCTCTTCAAGGCCCCATGGTGTGGTGTGGGGGAGTGAGCGGAGGGAAAAGCTGGTCTCTATTCTCAGTGCTCCATCCAGACGTCCTCTCCCCACTGCCCGCTGCACACAGTGCAGAGCCCCTCTCCAGCCTTCCGTCGTCCCTCCTGCAGCACAGATGCCCGCTCAGCCTCGTGACGAGCAGAGCTGGGCGGCCAGGGAAGAGGAGCATCTGAAAAGCTTTCCCAGGGCCGCTGTCTCCCTCACCCAGCGTTTAAACACCTTTTAAAGCGCAGCCTGCGCCCAGGACGGCAACGCCCTGCCTGGCCATTAGCAGAGGGAGCTGGGCTTTGGAAGCCAGTTAAAGGCTGTGATGAGAGGTCCTTCCACAATAGGCCTCCTCACCTGATGCAGGCCACAGGCCCGCCCACTTCTGGGGCGCCTCTGCTGAGCTCTTCTCAGGGGCCCTCAGGAAGACTGGCAGCGCCATGCACCACACACGGCATTTCCCTCTCCTGCAGCTGCAGTGCCAGCCCAGCGCCTATGGACACGCCTCTCCCACTCGCTTGGGTGGACAAACAGCAAACTCCAAAGGTGCCTTCCATTTGACTCATGCAGATCAGGAGCATGCGCAGGGGCATCTTTAAAACTTTGGACCCAGAAAAAGAAGGCCCTTTCCCTCCGGTCACAGCCCCAAGGGCTGCAATCCTCAGGAGGTGCCACATGCACGCCTGGCAGTGCCTGGGCAGAGGGCTCCTCGGAACAGATCCGCCCACCCAGCACCGGCCTGAAAGGGAGGGCACCTCACCCCCTTTAAGGCAGAGAAGCAGCAGCTGAAAGGTCTACATTCCCCAGCAAAACCCTCTTCCCAGCCTCTCAGAGACCCCGGCCACGCCCGTGCCCTGCAGCCCCAGGCATCCTCTCTGCTGTTTCCTGCAGAGGCGGTTAGCCCTGTCACTGAGAAGGAGGGGCTGTGCCATTCCCGGCTTCGTAGTCCACATGCCGGGCCTGATGCTCTCACGCCCGTTCACACCCATGAACTCCGCTACAAGGAGAAGCACACTGAGTGGCCAGATTATTACCATCTCTAAACACATAATAATATGGCCACTCAGTTATATCCCATATAATAAAAGGCTAATATGCAAATTGTCCCCTTGACCAGGAATTCAACCAGCAGGCAGGTTAGACAACCACCCATGTCCGTCCCCCTGGCCAAACTGGTGGGACCCCACCCATGCACGAATTCATGCACCAGGCCCCTAATATCTATCTATCTATCTATATCTATATCTATATCTATATCTATATCTATATCTATATCTATACACACACACACACACACTGAGTGGCCAGATTATTATGCGTTCAGAGATCATCATAATCTGGCCACTCAGTGTAGATGCAACCAGACCACAGCTGACCCCTGAGCTGAGCAGCCTGCAAAAGAATATTACAAAGCAACCAGGGAGGCTGCATGCTGTCCCAACCAAGGCTCCCCCCCTCACACACACACATACACACACATACACACACACACACACACACACACACACACACACACAGTGAATCCATCACAGAGTCCAATGCTCTCACAAGACTGTTAGAATCAAACCCAAGGGCCATCACTTTCCTTTGCTGGGTCTCCCATGGCCCAGGCGATACAGTGCCATCCCCCTCCTGCTCACTGCCCCCCAGACTAAGGCGCCATTTCCCACACTGACTGGCTCATTCCAGAGCTTTCCTAGGCCAAGCTGGTTTTCTGGGTCTGCCTGCAGATTGCTGAGTGTCCTCTGACCCATGAGGTGATAGTTAGGACCAGTGAGCATGCCTGTTAACGTTTCAGAAAGTGAATTTTGCCCTCCGGATGAGAGGGAGCTCCGAGTGAGAAATCCTGAGGCTTTTTTCCTTGTTTGCTTGCTTTCATTCCTGACTGCATCGGTAAGCTTGGAACTTTCTCAGATTCTTCATTTTTCAGTTTTCATTTATGATTAGATAAAAATCAGTGCTACGTTTTCCTTTCCTACTAATGTAATTTAACGGTGGGCGTTTATGTCCAGCTGGGGGAAAACATCTTATTGGAAAAAAGTGACATCAATTTTTTCACGACAATTTTTTTCAAATCTCAGAATGTGAACTCAATTCCTGTCTCCTTCCTCATTTCCTTTAATATACACGCACTTACAGCACTGACCTGTCGCCCTGTCCTCTCACAGCTGTGGGCGTAAAACAGCCGGGAACTTAATCATTTGAATGGAAGGATGGAGAGTCCATCATTCTCAATCACTCCCAGGAGAATCTGCTTAACGGCCGGCTCTCTGCATGGCTTTGATGTGGAAGCATTAAGAGGACCTGCCTACCGGTTTTGAAATGTCCCAAAGCAAAGTCCCCTGGAGAAGGAGGTCTCGGCCGGGGCCAGGCTGACCCCTGGCTGAGGCTCGGGGCCATGGGGCTTTCGGTGCTTACCAGTTCTCCTGGGACCTGCAGGCTGAGGGGCTTTCTGGGAAACCCCTTCACGGAGCTGAGCCAGCTAGTAATCCCTGACTCTGCTTTGTGAAGTAGCTCCACTAAGGGCGGGCACTAACGGAAATAAATAGTGCTTAAGACTATTAGATTTTAACAAAACTGGCAAGCTGAAAGTTTATGTAGAGAGTCTCTATCAGGCTTCATCTGTTTTCTAAGATAGTAAGCAAATGCAACTTTTAAAACTTGGATTTACAGTTTGTGAACCATGCTCTATGACTTAAGGAAAGTATTTGGAAATATAAGTAAAAGGAAAAATATTATATATATATATATATATATACAATTCAGAATTAAAAGACAGTAGCACTGCTGCCAGCTTATATACTAGCATTGCTAACAGTTTTTCTTTTTTTTTAATTTCTTTATTAAGGTATTACATATTTGTCCTCATCCCCCCATTCCCATCCCAAACCCCTCCCCATGCATTCCCCCACCCCCCTGTTGTCTGAGACCACTGGTTAGGCTATTTTTAAAAAGTAAGAAATAAAGAGATTAAATTTATTCCCATGTAGGATTTTGACTTAAGCATACATGAAAATCCTCTTTTTATCCAGGTTCCTTCCAACTGAACTCACCGAAAGAACATGAAAATGAAATCCCTCAGGCTGAAATCAACCTTCAAGCCGGAATGTAAGAGAACTGTAAGCAGAGATGGACAGGAGGGAACTAGCCTGCCCTCATGTGAACACCAGCTCCACACCTCAGTGCATCAGCCTGCTGAGCTCTGCCCCCTGCAGGCCGCCCCTGGGAATGACGCCTTGACTAGCTACTGGGACTGTGGCCCTAGGCACTCCTCAGTGGCCAGGCCTCTCCAGGGCTGCCTCCCCTGAAGGGAGAGGCTTCGGTCAAGGTTTCATCTCCTGCCCTGGCAGCCCGCCACTCACCAGTCCCCTCACACCAGCTCAAGGCAGCCTCTTGGCCAGGTCAGACCCAAAGCTCTTCCTGGGATCAGCTCAGGTTCCACACCTTCCTCTAGCCAATTCGGCATCCTCCCCTCCCCTCCCGCCTCCTCTCCTCCCCTCCCCCCTCCTCTCTTCCCCTCTCCTCCCCTTCCCTCCCCTTCTCTCCCCTCCCTTTCCCTTTCCTCCCCTCCCTTTCCCTTTCCTCCCCTTCCCTTTTTCTGCCCTCCCCTTCCCTCCCTCTCCCCTCCCCTCCCCTCCCTTCTTCTCCCCTTCCCTTCCCTTCCCTTCCCTTCCCTTCCCTTCCCTTCCCTTCCCTTCCCTTCCCTTCCCTTCCCTTCCCTTCCCTTCCCTTGCTTATCATTCCCTTCCCTTCCCTTCCACAGCACTTCAGACTAAGCGCCCTGTGGCTGGCTCATCTCTGCCCCTGTCTGTATCCCAGAAACCCAACCTGTAATGCTGACCTGAGGAGTCAGGTAATCAGTGCATAACGTAGAGGAACATGAAGATTGGCTCAACGTAGAACCAGGACTAAGGGAGCTCACTGGTTGGCTGAAGGTTTGCAACAATATATTCTCTCCAGAGAGAATATATTGGTAGTTCATACTGCATCACACTGCAGTGTCACCTCATATTAGGATGTTACAGACAAATAGGAAGGTTTTAATTAAGTATTTAATTGAAAACTCACTATAAAGCATACATGGAGTAAACCTGTTGATTACCTTTTATTTCTCACCATCCTATATAATAAAAGCTTAATATGCAAATCGATAAAATGGCAGAATGACCTGCAGAATGACTGGTCACTGTGATGTGCACTGACCACCAGGGGGCAGACACTCAATGCAGGAGCTGCCCCCACCCCCCAGGTCCCAGGCTGGCCAAGGTGAGTGCCAGTGGGAGCCCCCGATTGCCCCACTAGTCACCCCAGAGATCAGCCCTGATCCCCGGCCAGGCCTAGAGACTCTACCCATGCACAAATGTCGTGCACCGGGCACTACTCTAGTTTCTTATAACTGTCCAGTTTCATTATTTCTAACTTACTTTAAAACACCCAGTGTAGACAGCAGATGTTGATTTAATATACATCCTAGGGGCTTTAGTTAACATCTAAAGTATACTCATGAGGTACCCACACTGCAGGGGCAATGCGTAAGGATCTGAAACCCCCTCCTCATGAGTCCACACTGGGTAGGCCAGAGGCAAGTTAACACAAGGCTTTACCAATCTCTGTCTGGATGTGTAGACAGCTTTTGTTAACTAGGACAGAGCTACTCAAGCAGTTTTCATGTGTGTGTTTTTCCGGATACACAGTTCTCCAGAAGCATTATACTGCTCTTCTCTGCCCTGGATATAAGTTGGAATAAGAATCTGACAAACTCAGCAACCTCATACCTAAATAATACATTAGACACATACACACATTCTATTTATCCTGTACCAGTTAATGGAAAACTCTTTTTCCTGTTCTGGAAAGTTGGCAGGAAGCTTTTGTGACTTGGTCCACATCCCAGGGCTGGCTCAGGCTGAGCGGGAGTCAAAAGTAAGGAGCCTGGGGGCAGGGAAGAGTCTTACCTAGAGTTTGGTCAAGTAGAGTTAGCGGCTCTTTTGTTTCGATTGGTCAGTTGGTACCAACAGTTAATGTCTCGTTGTGGGGAAATGTCCTTCCATGATGGAGGGAAAGGCTTTGGTTAGCAATTGTGAGTAAGATAAATGGTCTTGTTTATGAGGAGCAATGCTGTTCTTCTTTCAATAGGACCTACTTCATTTTAAAATTAGATTTACTTTCCCCCCCTCAAAATACTAACAGCTGTCTTAAAAAGTATATTAAATAGGATTACATCATGGTTCTCTGGTACTGATTTTTCTAAAATAAAAATTACTGGATGTTTTGAATGCCCTTGGTCATGAAGAACTGACTCATATCCCAAGAATGAAGAATGATGAGAATGTATAGAGGGTCAGAGGAGACCTTATTGTGCCTAGAGAAAGTAGAGCAGTACTACTTTCAGTATGTTAAAAGTATCAAACTTTAAGAAAGAAAAAAAAAACAACAGATTCATAGTGTTGCAGTCCAAAAAGCTACGATGATGGTGGGAAGGAGATAAAAACAAAAGGCCGTTAACATTTTGATAAGACATCATCAATAAGGAACGTTTTCTTAAAGGAAAAATGCCAGGTTCTGTTCTGATACTTGTTAACTGTGGTTATTTGGGCAAGTTCATTCACACATTCCAACTTTCCGTTTTATTTCTTGGGTGGAAAAAAAATAATATACGCCCTACCAACCGCCTGTGATTTTTGTCAACATAAAAGGAGATAATGGAATTGAAAGGCCCTTACAAGCCTGTAAAATTGAAATATCAATGTGATGTGTTATCACAGGCACTTAAGCGTGTTTCACCAAAATGTACAAGGAGTGAGTTGATGACACATGATCTTACATGGTTTTAGTTTGACTGAAATATATTTGCTTCAACCTGTGTTTGAAATCTTAAATAGGAAGAACTGGATGATTGCATCCATTAAGATTTGAATACAGACTTGAATCTTGAAATCTTAGACTTTTTAAAAATATCAGCTTCTCCTTTCCTAAAACTCATTGTTTCAGAAAATTTGCAGTAAGAAGTCATCTTTGTTGATAAACAAAGATATAATGCAGATCGCATTAATAAAAAAGTACCCAGAGGGGCAAACATTTACGCTGCTTTAAAAATGATTATTAATAGTTATTAAACTGCTGATTTGAGAAGCCGATAGACTCATGTTTGAAGTAACAGAAAATGTGTATCGGCACCTGCCCCTGTGCCTGGCAGAGAGCTCCTACAATGCTTGTAATTTCCCAAGGGGTAAGAGCATTAGGAGAATCGGTTAGTCTAACACTTGACCTTTGACCCCAGCTCCCTGCACAGAGCTCCTGAAACTTTTGTAAATCCCTGGGTGACAGGAGTGCCTTTTGTCCTAATGCGGTGACTCTGTGTGGGCCCTGAATGGCCCAGAAAAACCAAACTAAGATCAGAAGCTTTGAATTTTCAGCCTCACCCACCACTTTCTTGAGAAGGGGGAAGGTTGTAAATAGAGCTCATGATAGGTCATGCCTGGGTGAGGAAGCGTCTGCACAACCCCAGAAGGAGAGGATTAGAGCTTCCTGGCTGGCGGACAGATGGGGTGCAGGAGAGGGGCACCCTGGGGAGCTCCACGTCCTGTACTATCCCCCACCCTCCACGGTTTAACACTGCTTCTGCCAGCGAAGGCTCAGCTAAGACCTGACTGCAGATAAGCAGCCATTTGCTTGGGATTCTAGGAACTAACTTCAAAAGCAGCAGATTCCGACCTTCAGACATTCTGGCTCCTGGAGATTGGCTGACCTTCAACCAGTTATCTGATCAACCCTCTCAGGTCCATTCTTTTGTTCTTTGTGGTTTTTCCTCCCTCCCCCCTTCTTACAAAAAGCCCTGCCCACGTCCAGCGGCTAAGATGGCCTTGGTGACAGGAGTCCCCCCTCTTCCCAAGCTGCTGGCCTTTGGACAAACCCACTGTCCTTGCACCAGCCCTTGCCTTTCCATCGCTGGCCTTCAGGAGGCAGGTGGCTAACCCGGGGTTCAGTGTCCTCCCCACATCCCTTGCCCAATGCACCGTTTCCTCTGCACCTTTCACATCCTTTTAAACCAACCAGTAAACATAGCAAATGGCTCTCCTGAGTTCGGTGAGCCACTCTAGCAATTAACAAAACCAAAGTGGGGGTCCCTGCCCCCCTGGCATCGGGCGGAAGCCTAGGGAACAACCGGAACTCGCCACTGGGGTCTGAGGTGAGGGGTGCAGGCAGTCTGGTGGGACTGAGCCCTCCACCTGCGGGCTGTGACCCCAAGCCCAGGCGGACGGTGTTCAGAGTGAGTGGAGCCATGGGAAGCCCAGCGGGTGTGGCAGAAAACTGCCTTAGGGAGGACACGCCCACTCATTGGTGACCAGAGGGTCAGGCGTGTTTCATGTGCGAGTAAAGAGAGACCGTGGGCAGAAAGACGGTAGGTCTCTCCATGTGCAGTGTGCAAGCCTGAGGAAAGATTTCACGGGCACACATCGTCAGCTTTCCCCCAGTGGCTAACTCCTGCAGAACTAAATCGTACGATATCCCACCAGGAGATGAGCAGCAGTGAGTCAGGCCACAGAACTTCACATCACCACAAAGGCGCCTCACACCGCCCTCCCAGCCACAGTTCCTTCCATCCCACCCTCAGCCATTCTGGAGCCAGAGGCCACCATCGAGGAGCATCTTTGGGTCTAACATTTGACCTTTGACCCCAGTCCGCCTGCCCAGAGCTCCTGAAACTTTGTGATACGGCATCATAAATAAGAACATTCTTTTAAAGGAAAAATGCCAGGAGCACTTTTTTAAAGGAAAAAATATTTATGATGCAGTTCTATATTCTGTTACTTCAAGACTGTTGTACTTGAATATATAAATGATTATCTAATAAATTAAAGATGCAATATCATAAATTTGGCATTTGGTTCTTTCCAGTTTGGGGCTATTTAAAAAAAAAAAAAAAGCTACTGTGAGCATCTGTGAGCGGGTTTGCAGGAACCTGAGGTTTGGCTGCTTTGGGGTAAATCACCAAGAATGCCCCAGAGGGGTCAGAGGGCAGCTGCATGTTAGGGTTTTGTCCTGGTTTCGCTTTTTAACCGCCAGTTATTTTCCAGAGAGATCCTCCCAGACCCACTGCCCCAGCGATGCCCGACCCCGCTCCTCCGCATCGCACACCTGGTGCTGCCACTGTGGGCGTTTCAGATAGGCGAGGTTTTGTGGTAGCCGGGTAGTGGCGTTAGTTGTTAGTTAGTTAGTGTGTGTGTGTTAGTTTGCATTTCCTGATGGCTAGTGATGCCGGTACCTCTGCATGTGTTTATCTGCACCCTTAGATCCTTCTCCCGGAAATCTTTTTTGTCTTTTGCCCATTTCCTGACTGGACTGTTGTTGATTTTCACTGCTGAGATCTGAGGGTGTGTTTGTTTGTTTGTTTGTTTGTTTGTTTTTAATTCTCACCCAAGGATATGTTTTTGTTGATTTTAGAGAGAGAGGAAGGGGGAGAGAGAGAAATACTGATGTGAAAGAGAAGCATCAATTGGTTGCCTGGAGTATGTATCCCAATGGGGATGTAGGTATGTGCCCTGACCAGGAATGGAAAACCACAACCTTTTGGTGGATGGGACAATGGTCCACACTGAGCCACCGGCCCAGGGCGAGTTTTGAGAGTTTTATCAATTCTACATAACGGTCCATTGTTGGCTATATAGACTGCAAGTATTTCTCTCCTCTGTTGCTTATTTTTTCATCATTTCAAAAGAGCCTTTTTTGGAGCAAATGTTTTTAATTTTAATGAGATTCCTTTTTTTTTTTCTCTTACGGATTATGGATTCTATTTTTTAAGTCTAAGAAGGCTTTGCTTAATTCTAAATCCTGAAGGTTTTCTCCTATATTTAAAAAAAAATACTTTAGTTTTGCATTCTACAATTTAATCCGTGACCCATTTTGTGTTAGTTTTGTATAAGGTGATATTTTATATACAGTGTCCAGGGATTTCAGTTGTATTTCATGGGGAAATAGGATATCATATTGATCATCAGCATTATGTCACTGCGTTAGGCAATGTCTTTCACGGTGTCTTTTCTAATCAGCACGGGCAGTTTTAGCAGCCACCTCCACATATAGGCTCTCCAGAGCTGCTGAGGTCAAGTATGAAACCTCCAGAGACAGAGACAGAAACATCCATGATGAGAGAGAATCATTAATCAACTGTCTCCTGCACGCCATACACTGGGGATCGAGCCTGCAACCCCAGCATGTGTCCTGACCGGGAATTGAACCATGACCTCCTGGTTCATACATCGACACTCAACCACTGAGCTAAGCTGGCTGAGCCCCAAATTTTCCTTTTTGAGACAATATTAAGACTTTGTCAAGGTGGTGCCCTTCCTTGCTGCAATGAATTTCATAAACTCTGCTTTGCTTTATGAAGTTTTCTGGAGATCGTTGGGGTAGAAGTGCAGACTTTTGATGTCCCTTTGAGCCAGGCTAAGGCAGCTCGTTCTGGTGGGTTGCCTAGTCCTTCTTGGCCGCTCCGAGCCCGGCCTAACTTCAGCTTTCCTCAGCTGAAGGCTTTCCATCCTCTTAGGAAACCCTGTTATGTAGGACTTAGCAACACCTGGGCTTTTTCCAGGTGGAGATCACCGTTAGCCTACAACAGTGGTCGGCAAACTCATTAGTCAACAGAGCCAAATATCAACAGTACAATGATTAACATTTCTTTTGAGAACCACATTTTTTAAACTTAAACTACTTCTAATTCCACTTCTTCAAAATAGACTCACCCAGGCCATGGTGTTTTGTGGAAGAGCCACACTCAGGGGGCCAAAGAGCCACATATGGCTCCCGAGCCGCAGTTTGCCGACCACGGGCCTACAAGAAGCATTTTGTTTGCTTGGACAAACCTGCAGTGTACAAAATAACCTTTAGTGTTTGGATACTTCAGGGGGAAATCCAGTCTTCACTCCAAATCAATACAGGAGAAGTATGAGGCTCAATAGTCTCCTTAAAGTCAACTTCACAAGGTTTGGATCAGAAGCCTGCACACAATGTATATCCTCCCTCTTAGAATTTCACAACTCACCTGTCTTAAAGGAACTAGTCCTCAAAAGTCAAAGATGTCTTAAAAAGAGTCTTCATAAATCCTTCTGTGAATCCTCACAGATAAACTCTGATCCCCTCCATGCGGGTGAGACCTTCAGGAGTCCTCCCAATAACGTCAGCTGCCCAGGTCCTGTGTATTTTACAGGAAAGCCCATTTCACAACTCAGAGGTTGTAGACAACAAAGTTACCGATCATCGTAGGGCATCCAAAGTATCCACTGTGATACACTTATTATGAAAACCTCATTTCCCCTGATGGCAAGCCTCCTCTTCTCCCCAAGTAGCATAGTTTAGTTCTGCCCCTTGTAGACCCAGCTAAAGACTGAGTGTCCTACCCTCCCTGGCGGCTGGCTGTGATCACATGCCAAGGATCTAACCAATGGGGTTTTAGCATAAATGATGCACACAACCTCTTACTCTCTGCAGAGAGGGCATTGCTCATCCATCACCACATTTCTCTTTCTTCTTTCACAAGAACCAGAACACCAGCATGACATGACCCAGTTTTAATCAGTGCCCCGGGGAATGGAAGAACAATGAGATGGGGGGAAATTGGGTCTCCAAAGAACCAGGTCAGGCAGAACTTCTCAACTCTGGGCAACTAACCTGTGTGAGGGAAATAAAATCTATACATTTTCTGCCTGTGAGTTACAACAGTCCAATCTACAGACTAACCAAGTAACCTCCTATTATACAGAGAATAACTGAGTCCACATCTCAGCAAAGTGCTGGCAAAACAAGGGTGATTGATGAAAGAAGAGCACTTAGAAATGTCCCACATAAGATAAGCACTTAACCTAATTGGTTTGGCTCAGTGGATAGAGCATCAGCCTGCAGATTGAAGGGTCCCAGGTTCGATTCTGGTCAAGGGCATGTACCTTGGTTGCGGGCACATCCCCAGTAGGGGGTGGGCAGGAGGCAGCTGATTGATGTTTCTCTCTCATCGATGTTTCTAACTCTCTATCCTTCTCTCTTCCTCTCTGTAAAAAATCAATAAAATATTTTTTTAAAAAGATAAGCACTTAATAAATACAACGTGTCCCCAAAAAAATTATACACACAAAAGCTGATAGTTCAACTGATGTTTCTTTCTTTTCAGATTTAACCATATGGAATTAATAATTATTCAAAGTTTGCCTACATTTTTGGGTCGCCCTATATTCATTTAAAATAAAACTGCTTGTTACACAGCTTGTAGAAGAGAGAAAATGTGGTTCCAATTTAACAGATACAGCCGCTCTGACCCTCATTTTCATCATCTATTACATGAGAAGATTTCACTCAATGGTAAAGTGGTTCTCATCCAAAATCTAGAATTCCCACTATTACATACGTGTTGGGAATAGCTGCCTGTCAACATCATTCTTACGCCCTTCACTCTTCCGTGTACAGCTACCTACTAGGTTGCCTTTAAATTTATGTTTATTTCCTTGTTTATTTTATTTGGCATTATTTATTTTATAAGATCAAGAACAGAGGATCCACAGTGTGATTGGTTCTTCCTCTAACTCACCTCTGGGGCACTGTCAAATACAAATTATGGCAATAGCTTCCAACTGACTACATGCTACCAAAAGGGAAAGAAGGAAAAACCCTCTAATATTGATGTTGCTTTTCAATTCTATGAAACGTAAGTACTCAATTTGAACATAAACTCAGATTCAGACAAATCTCATAAAATCCGATCAAACAGAGGACAGGTGCCCCAGGCAGCAATTTGCTTAGGAATTTTCCGCTGAAATGAGCAGCAGATTGGGAGGCTTGGGGAGTCTCTGCAAGGCCAGGAGGGGCGGGTGCGGGCTGGTGGAGTGGGTGGACCGATGCTGTCTGTGAAGACCCTGACTGACCTGCTGTAGTTCTGAGTGTGGAAAGTGGTTGGGCAAAAGCCGGGAGAGCTGCTTCCACGGAGACCTCTTACGACTGGGAACACAGGCGACACCCAGGGGAGAAAAACAAAGCCAGGCCACACGAGGGCCGTTAGTTTCCTCAGCTCCAAGACTTCTAGGCTAAAGATCGGAGATGGCTGAAAACCTAAACGTATCAAGCCTTTGTCAAGAACCATAATGATTCTCAGCTGTTTCATACAGAACATGCATCTGATCTAGAATAGGGGAGCAGGAAGGTTAGTTTAGGTCGGTGGTTGGCAAACTGCGGCTCGTAAGCCACGGGCAGCTCTTTGGCCCCTTGGATGTGGCTCTTCCACAAAACACCACGGCCTGGGCGAGTCTATTTTGAAGAAGTGGCGTTAGGAAAAGTTTAAGTTTAAAATAGGTGGCTCTCAAAAGACATGTCAATCATTGTACTGTTGATATTTGGCTCTGTTGACGAATGAGTTTGCCGACCACTGTTTTAGGCTGTGTGAATGCTAAATTTCCGCAAAGTGGTTGGCATGCTAAGTAGGATCATGGCGTTCAGCGGTGACTGTGATATTGGTTACCCTATTGGAAATACAGGGTGAGGACACCGGAAAGGTGAGTGAGGCAATGCCACCGCAGAGACTGAAGCTGCATGAGGAGCCCTAGAAAGCTCTGAACTTGGGAGTTGCCTGAAGCTACACCCAGTATTTGCATCGTTCTCAGATGTGTCCTTTAGGCCAAGAGATCTCGTTGTTCAGCTGTTGGTTCTCCCTTTGGTTTTGGGGAATGGAAAGATATTGATGGGTGCTACAGAGCGTGTCTTAGCAAACAATGTGAAATCAAGCAAGGATTGGAGTGGAGGCGGGGACAGAGTAGAAAGTGTATTTCTGAGGCAATGAATGTGCATGTGCTCCCGAAAAGTTAACAGCTCGGCCTTGAATGATGAGAGGCCTCACAGCCATTGCATCAGCCCCACAGAATCAACAGGAAGTTCGGCAGCTTCATCTTTCCTTTATGGCCTCCCTTTGGCAGAAACATTAACACGTGACTTCTCACTTTCCGTTTCTAAGGTTTTATGGCTAAAAATCATACTTCTTTAAAGTTACATTTTTTTGTAGCTTCTCATTTCAATGGATTCACAGCATTGCTATTAACGAGCTCAAGCTTTAAAATCTGCCTTTTAAACCTATGTCTTCAAATTATACCGTCCACGTAGCTAGATCGCATCAGCATAAATAACATTAAAATGTCACAATTTTATTAAATAGACTTACTTTTACCATTGATTGCCTCATAATTAATCATTTTAGTACACGCTTCCCCCACGATCCAAAAGCAGAGCTTCTTGAAGAAACCCTTCCTAAGCCAAAACAGGGTCAAGGGGAAAGTCTGCCCCAATTTCTGATGGTTTGCCCTCTGCCTTTGATCTGTACATTGCTGCACTGTACCAGCTTTCTGCCCCATAAAAGTGAAAAACCTCTTTGGATGTCTCTTGGTTAATAAAAACAGGTACTATTTTTGCTTTTTCATAACTGAGAAATGTCATAAAGCAAACTTTTGGAATAATTTTCTATTAGGCCTAGAAAATTATCTCCAGCTGGCTTTGTTGAATCATCCGTCCCTTCCCCCAGAGTATCTTTTGTTCAAACTAACAAATTGCATTTCCGAATGCTCTCCATGCTACTTAATACCCCTCTATGTAATGCTCTGTGGCACTGAAGTACAATTTTTTTAAATGACAAAAGGAAAATGCATTTCTGACTATCTTTGTAGAAACACACACACACACACACACACACACACTTAAAGTCTTCAGTCAACGCAGAGGCTGAGCTAACGCATTTGGTTTATTGCATGACGAAGCACTGAGAGTGAGCCGGAAAACGCCTAGCTATTGGTGCACCCCATGGTCACATGGGTACAACTGAATGTATTTCCTTGTACTTCCAGAATGAATGATGGGAGAGCATCAGACAGCCAGTGATGAGAACAGCCATGGTGGTGGGCCTCCCAGGCCAGCTCAGTCAAAGCCTGGCCAGCCCTCCCCTCCCCTGTCAGAAGGGCTGTACTGGTTGCACGTACAGCAACCCATGTCAGGTGCATCTGAAAGCAGCCGAGCTCCAGGCCTCTTCCAAACAGCAGAAAGGCCAGGGATTAGTTCCGTTTCGCCAGCAGCCGCCCTGAACCGCAGTGGCTTAACCAGCAATAATCACTCTCCATCTCTCCCCGGATCCGGGAGCTGGAATTTGGCTCACTGTCTCTCGGATTCCAGCAGAGGCCGGTGGGGCTGCAGCCTCAGGAGACAGGGAAGCTCCCACATTTGCTTCCCGGGGGGCTAGCCACACAGGCAGCAAGCGATGGGCCTCCTGGCCTGGGACCTCACCTCCCACTTCTTTCCACGGCTGCTGGGCAGGCCTGCCAGTGTGGCCACTGGCTACTCCGGCCTTGGCCTTCAAGCCTCAGCATCCGCTCCCTGGACTCTGACCAGCCTCTGCTCCCTCCCACTAGCATTGGGGGTGCGCTTTGGCCCACTCCTAGGACAGGCCTGGCCCCCACTGCTATGGATAGAGAGCGACTGAATATATAAAGGGTCCCAGACCTGTGGTAACCTTGATTCTATGTCCTGGGTTTGGGCATGAAACATACTAACCATCTTCTTACTAATCCTTCCTGGCTTTGCTGGGCCCTCCACCTACGGATCCCTCTCCTGGATCTTTGGGGTTTCATTCCTTATCCTATCTGGTCTTTCCCCAAGATTCCCCCGGGCTAGATTCCTGCCTTTCGTGGTTGCCAAATTGGCTCCTACTGCGCATGCCTCCGCAAAGGACTAATCCCAGCGCACAGGCTGCTTGTCCCAGGAAGCTGGGAAAATTGGTGCTTTCTCCGGGCGGGTGGGGTGGGGGGACCAAGGGGGAGTCCTTTTGGTGGGCAAGGTGGCTGTCTCCTGGGGAGCCGGGCAGCTGCAGCATCCTAGTCAGTCAGACTTCGTGCCTGGTCCCATTTGCTCCCTTCCTTTGTTAATGACTAACTAGCTGCCTACGCTAACAACACCTGTCACCGCTAGTGATCTGGAAGGGCCTACGCAGGGCGTCCATATCAGCAGGAGAGGGTCACTGGGCACATAACGGAGGCTAGAGGAGGCAGATCATCTAGTTCCTGGTACATTATAATTATGATGTACTTAACCACAAAAATGTAGGACTGTCCAAAAAGCTAAAAATTCCTACCACATGAATTCCTGTCCATAATTAGAAGAACTACTTCTTCTAATGTATATTTTTCCATGCCTTTGACTACAAAGAGAGAGAAAGAGAGAGAGAGAGAGAGAATGATTTGCCCTAAAAAAGATTACACAATATGATGTTCTGGAACAAACACTTAGATTTTATTTAGAAAGGTAAGATAAAAGCATTATAGAAAGTTGGTAATTCTGAAGTCACCCATCATAACACTATGAACAAAATTCTTCATTTTATGTACTATCAGTATTTCTTTATGTGCATACATATATTTTACATAGGCACAATAAGAATGCAAATACAATTTATATCAATTCAACTTATATTCCTTTTTTATTTAACATTTACTTAATATTTTTGTGTTCCACAATTATTATTATTCTAGAGGCCCGGTGCATGAAATTCATGCACAGGGGTGGAAGGGGCCCTCAGCCCAGTCTGCACCCTCGCGAAATCCTGGACCTCTGGCTCCTTTAACCGCTCACCTACCTGCCTGCCTGATTGCCTCTAACCCTTCTGCCTGATCAACCCTAACTGGCCCCTGCCACTGTGGCTTCATCCAGAAGAATGCCCAGAATGACATCTGGAAGGTCATTCAGCTATCAGGTCTAATTAGCATATTATGCTTTTATTATTATAGATTAGTTACGTCCATTTCAGATAACACTGGGAAAGCTTGGTGTAGCCATCCATATGCAATAAGGAAATACTTGTACTGATTTAAATTATTAATCACTGAAAATTCATGTGACCACCAAACAACGTCACTATCTTCTACTCTAATAATGGAATTCCTAATGCACAAGAGTTATACAGAAATATTTCAGTTTAATATGTAGTCTAATAAATAATACCATGATCATGTTGTAATATAATTTTCTAGGTCTGTTTCTCTTTAATAAGCTTCCTTATTTCCAAATGTTAAAATATTCATTAAATTGGCAATATTTGCTTAATAGTATTCATACATATTCTTATGCAAATTAGCATTTTAAATCTCAGTGTGTTTTTTTTAATTTGTAGAATGATAAACATAAGGGATTCTCAACTTAATTGGGAAGACAAACAGCACATGCTACAGACAAATGACAGAGACAAGAGGCTCTGCACTGTGCCGGCAGGGAGGAAGTAGTGTAATGAGGAAGAAACTCCAACCTGATCTAATGTGGAGCCCAGAAAAGCTTTAGGAATGTCTGGGAATTAATCTTCCTACTTATCCGGAGTGAAAGGAGACAGAAAAGTTAAGAAAGCTAAAATGCAAATGAGATTTTTCTTTTTTTTTTCTCAAGCAATTTTCTACCCCGTTTCTTAATAACTAAAGCTTCATAAAGCCAAATTTAACATTAGAACATTTTATACTTCTTATTTATGGAAAGAAGAAAATGTGATTTCAGGCTGCATTTTAAACTTCAGATTATAAAATGATGTTTAAGTTAAGGTACAAATAGATAATCAAACTTGAAAATTAGATGTTGAAATTAATGTGATGTATTGTAATTATTGTTTATGGACTTTTTCTTCCCCATTAACCTGGGAGATCCATCCCTGGAAGACTGGTCTTGTATTTCTGTCACCAAAAATACTGTCTATGCGTTACACATTCAAGAAATACTTACAAATTAACTTGTTAAATTGTCTCCTACTCCTAATGGAAGGAGGATCCCAGCTAACTGAATAGAAAACTTGCCACTTCTAAACAACTATTTAGTTCTGTTATCTTCCACATTTTGAATGGTCTGACTTTGGAAATTGACAAGTTTAGCTGTATCTTGTAATTGATTAAACATGATATTTCTAGTATTTTTATAATTACTTAAAATATATATCATGTCTAATTGTGAAGAAAATACACACACACACACACACACACACACACATACATGGGTGTATTAAGAACCTACATGAAACAGGACAAAACCACCCTCTCTTCCAAATCTTCAGCCTCACTTTGATAGCAATCTTTTTCAAAATATTTATGTTTTTAGTTTTTATAGATGGCTGCCTCCATGTCTCTAAACTTAAG
Organism: Nyctalus aviator; assembly: GCA_036971965.1. Taxonomy (NCBI): domain Eukaryota; kingdom Metazoa; phylum Chordata; class Mammalia; order Chiroptera; family Vespertilionidae; genus Nyctalus; species Nyctalus aviator. Next base: position 169,846,029 of record CM072925.1, read on the forward strand.
TTGTTATTACTTTTCAAAGATTTGTTAACTTTAGACCATATTTATTAATTTTCAATTACGAATGACTGGAGCTTGTTATACTGGGTTGCCTCCCTCCTTCTTCCACTTTCTGAGATCACATTATCATTTTTAGTGATTCTATTGATAACCTGTGGAATTTTAACTGATAGATTTATACTTCTGCTTCCTGTTTTTGTTTTCTTAGTGGCTTGCAGTGAGCAAAGACCTTGAGGGCTGAGGCTCACCTCCCTCTGATGGAACAGGTAGTATATGATGGCAGTAAGCTCGTCCGGAAAATCAGGTGGCTCATATTTTAAGTAATTAGCCACATGGCATACAGCAAGTAACGTGGGGTTTTTTTTGCCCAAAATGTTCATTCAAGGCTACTTAAAATTTGTAAAATATTATTAAATATTTGTGATGAATTTACAAAGTTATAGTGAAAAGCCAAATCCTCTATTTTCATAACACCTGAAGGGTAATATTTTACCTCAATACTTGCTGAGGACAGTAGGTTTGAGCGGCATTTAGATGCTAACTGGAAATAGCATTTAGCTCTAGCAGCCACACTGTGGAAAATGGAATTGGCCTAATTCTATGGAAATCACTCATAGTTCTGGTCTTTTAAATTATCTTCTTGGTTATCTATTCCTCACGTGTCTATGTGCCAGATATTGATATGTACCTGAATGCCAGAAGCCAATCATTGTTTTACTAATAGAGAGCTATGGACAGGGAATTTGGAGTGCTGGTCATCCTTAATCGTTCTAAAGGGTCAGAGCTAATCACTAGATATTGGTAGTTGAAGCAGCCCCCCTGGTTACTAGTCCTAAATTCACTGATTGGCTTTGATTGGAGTTTCTTGCCCAGAGAATAACAGTGTATCCTATCATTCTAATCTTAATAAAAGGAGAGGCAGAGCTAGGAGTAGTTCTCCCACTAGAGTTGAACTACCGCCTGGCCCCCATTTCCCAAATTAAATCTTTTCTAAAGTCTCTTTTCATTTGAGTTCGGCCTTCCCCAGAACCTGAACCCTGAACCGGAACCCTGAATCACGCGGGACACGAAAGGAGCTTCCACACTTGGGTCTCAACCTCCTCCAATGACCTCTCTGTCTCTCCATCATTAGTGTATTTATGTTCATGTCAGATTAGTGAGGAGCACACCATAAGTTTCATTTTGGCATCTCAAAAATGTCCTGGCCAGATTCCCTATAACATGCCAATTAAGCTTATTTTGATGAATATGATTCATCATTTGTAATTTATTGAACATAACATGAAACAGATTATTTGCTTTAATGAGTAAAATTGGATGACAGGTCAAACATGAAAAAAATCTTTATTATCTTTCTTGGAACATTTCTGTCATTTAATAACTGAAGTGCCTAATACAGTTCCAGCCTTTTATTTATTTTATTTTTATTTTTAATCCTCAACCGAGGATTTTTTCCATTGATTTTTAGAGAGAGTGGAAGACAGAGAGAAATATCGATGTGAGAGAAAAACATCCATTGCCTCCTGCATGGGCTGAGGAGGAGCCTGCAACTGAGGCACATGTCCTTGACCAGAATCAAACCAGGACCCTTTGGTCCACGGGCTGATGCTCTATCTACTGAGTCAAACCGGCTAAGGCCGGTTCTCGCCTTTTAAATGTTAGTCATCTGTGTTGGATCTGGGAGGGAACACACTATAAAATTTCTGCCCTAGATTATTTGCTGCAATTATTATAATGAAGCTTTTGATTTTTATTGTAAGTAGGTAGGATTCCCACAAAACTAGAAATAGTTTTATAAAAGTCCATCAAAGGGAATCAGCTCATGAGCTGATAGGTACTAATAAGGACCTCCAACTGTGTGACCACATTAAGCATTTGGCTTTAAAATTTACTGCCCAAGAAAGTCTTTGCATATTTGTTTTAATTGAATGCTATAATGATTTTTCTAAAATCCTCAAGTAGAAAATACTATATTGGAAACATTATATGGCTCTATTTTACAGAGCTTTAAAACATGGGTAGTCTTACAAGCTGTGGATGGGATTTTTCTGGTCTCCTACTTCCAGATGCCCTAATCAGAGTCCACATGTGCCCTCAAAATCATTTCCAGAACCTGACATCTTCGGCATTTGAAAGTAAATTCATGTGTAAATAGAATTTGAATATTTACAATTCATCTTATTTACCTAATTGTGGTAAAAACTAAAGGAAAACATTGTGAAATTTCTGCTCCAAATTATTTATGCAAAAACTAGATTTGCAAACTCACTCCATGATTTAGTAACTATGTGTCCCTGGCTAAGGTACCTAACCTCGCTGTACCTCAGTTTTCTCATCTGTAAAGTGGAAATAATAATTATTCCTAACTCATAGAACTCAGATGGTTTTTACAAACTATTTGCTTACCAAATGTCTGACCTTTCTCAGCATATGAAAATAATTATTACTATTATTTCAAATAAAGAATACCTTTTCCTTTATCTTACTGTGTTTATAGATGTTTATTATATTACCTTGACCTTTTTTATTTCAAAATTCTGACTTCAGCAACTTTTCATGAAATCCTAGTTACTATCCAATATGTGGACATCCAAACTTTATGCAAAATAATGTTAATTTGGGGAATTACATGTGTCAAAATTTACATAAAACAATATGAGGAATATAATAATGAATACAAAGCTTCTATCCTCAAGGAGCATACAAGTAAGCACACTGCTACCCACGTCAGTGGATCCGGGTGGAGGGAGTGGACAGAGCTTTCCTTTTGGTGTGGAAATGTGAAATGGGCACAGAGAGGGAAAAGTTAGAATTCCACTGAGCTGATGAGAAAGGTAGGTGATATTTGAGGTGGACCTTGAAGAAGGTGTAAGATTTTAAGAAATGGAGATGAAAGACAGGTCATGAGAATAGATTTTTTAAAAAAGAAAACAGCTAGAAAATACTTAAACTAGAAAGCACAGATGTATTGAGTCCAGGAGACTAATCAAATTTGAGTTCAGAAATATTTAAAAGGAAAGAATTATCACAATTACAAGATTAATTAATCATTTTAAACTAGTCTGAGCATCTCTTTATAAAAACTATAAAATTAAAAGGTTTACAAACTACACAAAAACTACCAAACCCTGAAGTCCATATCAGGAACACAGTGCGGTACAGTGGGTGATGAATGTACAAGTAAATCGCTGCTCAACGTGTAAAAGAGTTAAAGCCTGGGTCGTTTCGGATTTGTTGTCTACAGATCACCACATGCCCTGTGAACACTCAGTCCTTGTACCATTCTTCTATCTTCAACCAGAACATCTTTGTTTAGAGAGCACACAGACATCACTTACCAATTACTAATGTTATTATAGTATTCACATATAATCCAACTTTTCTTTTTCCTTTCTAATTATCTCTCAAGATTCAAAGTAGCTTTCCTTGATGCCAATATCATTACAAACGTCAGCAGGCAAAAAAACACGACAATAATTCAATAGACATTCCTAAACATGGTTACATATACACGGACATATATTTAGACAAGAGAGAAGAGAGTAAGGTGAGAGAAAAACATGGCAGCTGGCAGCTGGCAGCTCGGTTGGCTCCACAGCTGGGCCATGGCTTCTCCTACTAAATTCACACCCTTTCCCAGAAAACTGGCAGCAGAAAAGACTTCTCCGTGACTGTGATGGAGCAAGAGAATGACCTAACACTTCACACCCAGGTCTGAGCACCAATAAAACAGACAATCGCAAAACAACAACAACAACAACAAAAAACAAAATATAGGAATGATCAAACATGATCCTCTTCCAGCTGGAATCGGTGACTGCTGTGCCCTCAGCCAGCAGCTCACTTGGTCCCACCTGAGTCCCAAATAAAACTTAGGATGACACCAAGCTGTACAACTGTCCCAGTTCCTAAAAGCACCCAATTCAGTTTCACTAGACACTCAAAATCCCAGCACAAGGTCTAATTCTATAATGAGTCCCTCCAACACCCCTTTCCTAGTCCCCCATGCCGTACGGTCTCTCTTATTGGAAGAAGTACCAATACACACAACTTAACTACAGATGTGTTCCCAGTGGCCTTTGTCTGGTATGTAGTAGAGAGATAATGATGACGATGATACATAGGTAGGTAGATAGATAGGTAAATGATAGATAGACACATAGATACATACATGCATGCTTACATATGTATTTGTCTTAATCTACTAATTTTAATTAACCACTAAGAGAGAGAGGCCAGGAAATAAATACTTACAGATATTAAGTTCACTTCATGTCACTGATGGATGTAAAGATCAAGCTAGAAAGAATGGACAGACCATCCTGGAAGAGAAGGAGCATCAATAAAAGTTAGAAAAATTAATAGCTTAAGTTTATTTCTCCTAGTATAGTCCATGTATTTATTCTATTACTACTTTAATGGTTGTTTTTCATAAGTCACTTCAACATTCAGGCTATACAGTGATTCTACACAAAGTATGAGGAGGGTTGGAGGTGGCCTAAGATATGGTGACAGAAGACTCTGGGTGGTAAGCACAGAGTGAATATACAAATGTTTTTTTATCATGGACATGAACACTTGAAACCTATATGATCCCATTAATCAACATCACCTCAATAAATTTAATTTCAAAAAAGATATATGTTAGTATTTTATGAAGAATAGGAATTATGTGATATTTTTCCTGACAGGAAGCATACCATTACCCCAGTATGAGCTAAAAATGTAGACATAATCTTTTCACTTAGTAACAGCCAAAGAAGCACATAACTTTGAAAGTTGTTTGATCCATGTCAATCATGATAGACAAACATTTTACCTCTCTTCCCATCTACCTACTTGTCAGAGGCAGTACATGTTTGATGACTTAGCAATAGCAATCAATTAACAACTCACATTCTACTTTACAACAAAATTTCTCTGAGCTCTTTTTTTTTCAAATCTTTTATTTCTTTATTCATCATTCATATTATGTTATAAATTGGGTCATCCATTCTAGGTATGTTAATAGTTTTTGAAATATTAAATTTGAGAATTAAAATCAGTTTCTTATATGCGATACCTAAGTAAAATTCTAGGGTAGGAGGGAGTGATGTTTAAGTCTGAAGTTACAATAAGATAAATGTTAACAGTAGGGAAAGTAGATAGTACTTGTGAAAACTGGAAGATGGCCAAAGTCTGAGTTAAAAAAAAAAATTAAAAAAAAAAAAAAAGTTATTAGGCCCAGTATGGTTCAGTGGGTAGAACATCAGCCTGGAAACCAGAGGTCCCAGGTTTGATTTCAGTCAAGGGTGCATGCAGTTGTAGGCTCCTCCCCAGCGCAGACCTTGGTCAGAGCTCATGCAGGAAGCAAACAATCATTGTGTTTCTCTCACATAGATATTTCTCTCTGTCTCTCCCTCTCTCTTCCACTCTTTCTAAAAATCAATGGAAAAATATTCTTGGGTTAGGACTTTTTTTTTAAATGCATTTGGACATGGATAGACACTTAGAAACAGGAGTCTAAATATACATCACCAAATGCCAAATATTCATGAGTTAGAATAAAGGAAGACAAGAAAAACAATAAAAAATCCACTCACCACAAGTTAGTGCTAAGACCAAGGCTCAATATCCTTACTCCTAATGGGGAATGAGCTGATGGTTACAAGGATTCGAGGGCCAATCAGCCACAGCAAACCCAGATGAGCTCTTGGCATTTCCAAGGCCTGGTGTTCGGCAATGGAGACAAAGTCAAGGGTTCAAGGAGAGGAGACATATCATTTACCAAGACCAGCATTACAATAAGAAAGATGCACCAGCCATTCACTGACTAGGTATTTTATTTTTACCAAGGACTTTGTGTCAGAATTGGTTCCAAAGTTAGTTACAGTTAAATCTATAAATACAGATGAAAGGGATTTTGACCATAAGACACAGGAAATACAGCAGCAGAGCCATGCACCCCAATAAAATATAATTAAAGCTTTATTAAAATAACTCTTATAGTTATAAACACATTGAGTGTATGCTATAAAGGTATGCCACTTCAAGTGAAAGCGGTGATTAATCAGTGTGATTGAGAAGTATAAGATTTTACTCATGTCTCCTAATTAACATTACTAGCTTGGATTCATTCAAAGTAAGTTAGTATATTTTATTAATTAAATGCCACAGATCTTTCTCTGTCTCATGTCTTTTAATAGCAAAAGACATAAATTCGGAAAAGACTAATTAGCTGAGACATCAACATATATCTCAGAAGAATCAACTTACCACTTCATTTTCTCAGCCATATGGCGGCGAGAGCGCAGTGGCCTGGCCTCTCCAGCAGGGAGGTCAGAGCTTCATTTATAAATAGATAATTGGAAGCTCGTCCATCTGAGGGTCTATGGTGCTGACCAACCAAGTTTTTCAGAGAAATCTATTTAAAGACCAAAGGGATAAAAACTATCTACTCCCAACACCATCTGAGCAGGTCTGGTGAGATTCTGAAATAAGCAAAAATTATATAAAGTATATGTGTGTATGTTTATTTTTATTGACTATATTTTTATTTATTTCAGAGATAAAGGGAGAGGAAGAGAGATAGAAACGTTGATGATGATGAGACATGGATCGGCTACCTCCTGCACGCTTGCTACTGGGGATCAAGCCCGCAACCTGGGCATGTACCCCCAACCAGGAATCAAACCGTGGGTTGATGTTCAACCACTGAGCATGCTGGCTGGGCTGTGTGTATCTCTATATGTGTTTCTATTCATATTTGTGAATATTAAAATTATGGAAAACCTAATCTACTTCAATTATGTGTTTATTGAAGTGAATTTCTCAACAACCCAAGTGGTTTTCCAAGAGAGCATTTTTCCTCTTATTTGTGGATGTTCCAAAAATGCATCTCCTCTTTCAGGCTTGCTCATTATCAATCCCTGCTACACATTAGAACCACCCTGAGGATTCTATTAAAATCTGATACTGGTATTTTCCCCCCCAAAATTATGATTCTAATGCATGTTTAGGTTAAATACTGACCTAAATGATAGGTGTGGTCCACAACACGTATGTGCCCCACTGGCAGGTCATCTTTCAAGAAAAGACTTTGTCCAGTTCGAAGAATCGGGGTCAGCATCCAGCATTCCACTGATACTTCCTTGAAGTTCTATCTCCCTTTGCCTGAGGTCATGTCTTTCCCACAGCAGCCCACACTAGTGACTGAGTGAGGGGAGCATCTTAAGGTCCGGCTCTTCTAGGACAACGTGGGACCGACTGGAGGGAAACATTTCCTACAGAGAGAGCCTTATGGAGGTGACCAAGATTGTCCAATCTGTATCAGAATTTGACTTTTTTCGCCCAGTTCTGTTCCTTCCCCCTACTTCCCACAGAAGGCCATTGTGACAATAGAAGTAGAGTTTGCACTGATGTGTCTTAAAGGTCAACAATGGGGCCACAAGCCAAAGTCTAGCGGCATGCCTGGACACTGGAAAGGGAACAGAAACGGATTCTCCCCTCACACCCCCAGAGGGAGCCAGCTCTGCCAACATCTCGACTTCAGTCTTGATTTCTACAACTGTAAAGGAATACATTTGTGTTTTTTTAAGGCGTCCAGTTTGTGGTAATTTGTGGCAGCAACCAAATACAGTTTCCAACCATGTGTAAACACTCTTGCTGCTGAGAAACAATTCCCCATTGTGTGGGGACTGTGAGAAAGCAAGGCCCGTCTGCCTTCATCAGTTACAAGAAAGGCATTCCTTTACTGCTCTTTGGGAACCAAAGGCCTGAGACGCTTAGGATTCTTGATAGTGAACCACAGAGGCTTACATCAGCTAGAGTAAGCAGACACAAGTTCATTGAAAGACTGCCAAGAAGCTCATAGAAGACGTTGGCAGGAGCTGGCTCAACAACATATAAATCCTGGCTTATAAACCGATGCGCCTGCCACCCCAGGGAAAACCTAATGCACAACAGCAGTGACCACACTTGAAACTCCTGAGAACAACCAGCACCTGGGGAAGAGCTCCTTGTCTCTCAGGCCTCCCCCCTTCAGGGAAGTCATTTGTCATCACCGAACAGAAATTGGTTCCTAGTTGGGTTACTTCATTGTGAGAACCATACCAGCTGCAGTCTTATCATTTGTCTTCTGTGCCATCATTTTACACTCACGGCATCGTTTATGACCAGAAAGTCACTGCATAGCGAAGTCAGTACGCCATTGGCTGGTGGCCCCAAGACGCCCTGGTTTGCGTCTTTACTGCAGACCGCGATTACACCTCTGCGAGGCACAGGCAACGCCGCTTCTCGGCCGCGGGAGGTCATCCTTGTGGAGAAGACTAAACGCAGGCTCCCGGGCGAGGCCTCCGTGTGATTCTGGGGTCAAGGCCATGGCTGTCCAGTCGGGGAGGCCGTGTGTTCATGCGTGTACCTCCCCTGACACACACCTGTCATAGAAAACCGTGTGGCTCTAATAAGGTCTAGCCAATGGCCGAAATGCTGAACGAGCAGGACCATGGTACCTATCCATGGCCAGCTGTTTACAATTCAGATTGTTAGTGAGTGGTACGTCTAGATATTAAAATTGTACTTGCATTTGTCCTTGATGAGTATTCACTAAGATGGCTTTTTGGTAGTCTTCTTCTGAGGGTGCACCCTTTGTTAGGTGCTGATGCGAACCAGGGTCTTCCCATCGGTATGAAGGCACACTGGAGCCTCTGGCAGTTGCCCAGTTCAGTCCTGTGTAACATGTCCTTTTACGAGCGGTCACAGCCAACGTTCACTGACTTTTGAACATGAGAAATGCAAATGTGTGCTTTGCTTTCCTGGTCACCTATAGATAAATCGAGGTTTAGAGCTGCAACAGTGGTTCGAAACCCGGAGCAACTGTGGCTGCCAGGAACCATCGGGCAATGCCTGGAGACGGTTTTCATGGTCACAACTGGGCTGTCGGATACTCCGTGTGTCTGAGACCCTGGATATTGGCAATAATTCCACTCTGCACAAGACATCTTCAATAAAGGAGAACTCCTCTGGTTCAGAGTGTCAACAGTGCTAAGCTGTAAAAATCTTGGTTTTTAGAATAAGGAAGAATACACAATGTGCTGTTATAATGAAAAAATCCTTCTTTTCGTATGTTGATAAAAGTGATTCAGCTATTCAACCTCTATCTGTGTATGTTCCCTTGACCTGCTCTACTGATTTCTATTTAGTCCTAAAGTGGATTTTGCATACTAATTTAGATTAGCCAGGTCTAACTACATGTAATTAAAAACTTAGGGAGACTCTACCTGGTTTGGCTCAGTGGATAGAGCATCGGCCTGCGGACTGAAGGGTCCCGGGTTCGATTCCAGTCAAGGGCACAGGCCCGGGTTGTTGGCTCGATCCCCAGTAGGGGGCGTGCAGGAGGCAGCAGATCAGTGATTTTCTCCCATCATTGATGTTTCTATCGCTCTCTCCCTATCCCTCCCTCTCTGAAATAAATAAAAGTATATTTAGGAAAAAAAGTTAGGAAGGCAAAGGCAGCCCCTAAATAAAACATAAGGAAAACCTGTCTTAGATACAAAAGATTAGTGTAATGCTTCCCTCTGGCAGAGGAGAAAGGGGAAGAGAGGATACATAGATGGAACGGATGCAAGTGGTAAGCAGGCCCTCTCTTGTCATTAGGAAATAAAACACGTCTCCCTGACAAAATCAAATGATCCAAAGAATAAAACACATTACAAAGATCATGGATTGTGACACCATGGTACAACTCCATCCGTCATTAAAACCAGTAGAAAGCATTAAATATTGATATTGCGCTGTGTTGTAATACCAAGACCAGCAAACTGACTGACATTTCCCCAATGTGTTCCTATATCTAAAAGCATATGCGCAGCATAAAAAGAAGCTGCTGTGAGAGATGAAAATGGAAGGGAATTAAAAGCAGACTCTTACATTCTCATCTTCCAAGAGTTAGGCTGAGCGGAACAACAACATAACACGGAAAAAGAAATTAATTAAAATGTTATCAGCAAAACAAGGAGCCCATCAGATGACTATGTTGTGTCCTAACAGAAATGAAAATGTCCAAATTCATCAAAAAAAAGAGTCCAACTAATTTTAGTGGCCATTAATTATTTCTGTGCCTGAGAATGTCAGGAGAAGGTCGGAGATATTATACATGTTAAAGTGATGCATTCCACAAGAAATGCATAGTTATATAAATATTTTGATTAATTAAAGGATTGTGCCCTCTCCAATTAAAGACAAGTAAGTACAAAAGTTCTTGGAATCCAGATATTCTGAGTGTAGCGTTCCAGTTAACAGCAACAGATTTTTAAAAATAGATGCTATTCATTCAATACAGTTTATATAATAAAGTCAAGCACCTCATTTAGAGATCTTGTTAGAATCCTATTTTGTTTTAGTTGTCAAATATCTATGAAATGAACCATGTGACACCACCATTTTTATAGGTCAAAAACCACGCAATTTCAGCTGGTTTCACCTACATTTCCATATTGCTAGCAATCACGTTCTGTTTATCCTTTTTATCTTTCTGTGCATTTGATGCTAACAAATAAGCTATTGATTAAAAATACAACCGCTGTATGCTTTCACATGTTCACTAGACATTTGATTGTGCTTTGTCTGGGGAAGGAGCGGTGCGGAGAGTGCGGTGTGTGAGAAAGGTAAAGAGAGCCCTGTTATCTGTTTGGACATTCGCATAAGGAAATGCCTCTCTGAGCTACCAGTCTCCTTTTTCAGATGATTTTATGATAAAGTACTGAAGTTTTTTACCTTTATTAAAGACCGGCAAAATTTTTAATGTTTTCCTAAATGGTACTATTTTATACCTTTGTATTTACGGTAGGTTTCTAAATATATATTCATTTGGTTCTTCTTCTGAAACCTATAACATTTTATATATTTTGACTGTGGCAAAATATACATCACATAAAATTCAACCCGCTTAACAATGTCAAGTGTACAGCTCAGTGGTATTAAATAATTATGATGAGTAACCTTCATTGCCATCCATCTCCAGAACTCTGTTAGTCTTGTAAAACTGAAGTTCTTTTCACACTCAACAGTGACTCCCCATGCATCTCTTCCCCCTGCCCCTGCTAAATACTATGCTACTTTCTCTATAATTTAAACTAAGTACCTCATATAAGTGGAATCCTACACAATTTGTCTTTTGTGGCTGGCTTATTTCACTTAATCGTGTTCTCGAGGTTCATTCATGTTGTAGCATATGTCAGAATTTCCTTCATTTTTTAAAAGTATATTTTTACTGATTTCAGAAAAAGGGAGAGAGAGGGGGGAAAAACAACGATGATGATAATTATCGATCAGCTGCCTCCTGCACAACCACACCAGGGATTAAGCCCTCAACTCGGGCATGTGCCCTGACCCAGAATTGAACCATGACATTCTGGTTCATAGATCTATGCTCAATATGCTCAATTGCTGGCTGGGCTCATTTTTAAGGCTGAATAATATTCAATTATATATATATATATATATATATATATATACCAAATTTTACTTATCCCTTCATCCATTGAAGAAACTTGGTTTGCTTCCACATTTTAGCTATTTAAATGATGCTGCTATGGACATGGATATACATATATCTTTTGAAGACCCTGATTTCAATTCTTCTGGACCTATATCCAGAAGTGGAATTGCTGAATCACATGGTAATTCTATTTTTAATATTTTGAGGGACCACCATACTTTTTTCCATAATAACTGTACCATTTTACATTCCCACCAATAGTTCCCAAAGGTTTCAATTTCTCCATGTCTTCACAACACTTCCTTTTTTAAAAGTAGCCATCCTAATGAGTGTGAGGTAAAATCTCATTGAAGTTTTTATATACATTTCTACAATGAGCAATAATGCTGAGCATCTTTTCATGTGCTTATTGACCATATGTATATCTTTTTTTTGTAGAAATATCTATTTAAGTCCTTTGCCTATTTTAAATTGGATTGGTTTTATTGTTGTTGAATTTTAGGAGTTCTTTATATATTCTGTGTATTAATCATTATGATATATACTAGAGGCCTGGTGCATAAAATTCTTGCACAGGGTGAGGCCCTCAGCCAGGTCCCTGCATCCTCTCCAATCTGGGACCACTGGCTCTTAACTGCTTGCCTGCCTGCCATCCTGACTGCTGCCTAACCACTCCCCTAATGGCCCCCAACTGCCCTGCCCTGCCAGCCTGATGGCTCCCAACTGCCCTCCCTGCCAGCCTGATTGCCCCTAACCACCTGTGCCTCAGCCCCCACTATGTGGCTTTGTCCGGAAGGAAATCAGACTCTGGAAGATGTCTGGTCACCTGGTCTAATTAGCATATTACCCTTTTATGAGTATAGATGATATTCAAATATTTTTCTTATTCTGTGGGTTGTCTTTTAACTTGATATCATGTTAGATGCATAATTTTAAATGTACATTAAATCAAATCACACTCATTAAGATGGCTACTTTTTTAAAAAGGAAGTGTTGTGAGGATATAGAGAAATTGAAATCCTCTTCTATGTATTTTATTGTCTAATTGTATTCTGGTTACTTATTCACATATCTTTTCTTTAGCTTTGAATATAAACCGTAATAGAATATAATGTATTTTCTTTATCTTTATATTATTTTCCACCATCATATAAAGAAATGCATAGTTATATAAATATTTTAATTAATTAAAGGATGAATGCATGATTGGATTATTCCCATAAACTGCAGACCTAAGTTTTAAAATCCAAGTATTTGAATCTCATTTAGGTTTTAAATCCTATTCTATGGACCTATTCATGGACTTATCTGGGCGAAAGCAATGTGCAGGAGGGGGAAGTAACATTTCAATATGTGTTGTTCTAAAGACTGCACCTGTATGGATGATATCGGGGTATTTTTGGAACTTGATGGAGAGAAAGTTATATCCAGCGGAAGCTTTTCTCACTCCCCTCCCTCTGACCTTAAATCTGAGAGCAGAGCGATGCTGAATTAGGAGACAAGTTCTAAGGTAACAGAGTGCAAAGTCAAGAGCATGTTGTCTGTGAATAAAAATGATTAAATATATAGAGAGAGAAATAAAATAGACTGGAGGTTTGTTGATTGCAGATTCTCTTTCCTAACTCATGACTCTCGTGAAATGGAAAATTATTTTCCTATGTCTGCTCATTACATGAAATTAAGAAAACAAAAATTATAAGGAAAACCATGTATAACTCAAAGAGTAAACTGCTATACATAGCTGTAATTCTTTCTTGTCATTTTTCTATATAAATAGATGCATGTGTACCTATGAAAATGTGTAGAGAAATAGACAGAGAGTTTGAGAATCTATAATGATAAAAGCATAATATGCCAATTAGACTGGACTTCCTTCTGGATGAAGCTAGGGCTGCTGAGGAAGCCTGGATCCCGGGTGCCAGAGGCAAGCCAGTGCCAGCAGCCAGGGGAAGGAAAAACTCTTCTTGCACGAATTTCGTGCATCAGGCCTCTAGCATGATTATAATAGAACAAAAAAAAACAGTGAGAGCAAGAGAAACAAAAAAAAAGTTTTTAACCTGTGTTTTGCTTTTTTCATTTAACATTACACTTTAAACATTTTCTTTGTCACTGATGTTGTTTTTATGCATGGTTTCATGATATTGCTTTTCATGCACAGAGTGTACTTCATGTAGCAAATTGTGTATTGCTGAACATATAGATTTCTAATTTTTAACAGTGAACATCGTGTTATACTGAATTATTTATACATACATCCTTTGGAAAAGCGATTACTTTCACATGAGACTTTTCCATAAGCAGAACAAATTAAATTCAAGCACATAAACCCCTTTAAAAGCCCATGCATATTCCCACGTTGTTGTTTTTAAGTGGTGCCAGTTTACACTTCTAAAAGTAATGTGACAATCCTTATCCTCCCCAACACTGAATATTATTAGATTCTTAAAACTGCGTTTGCCTGTCGGATCGATGGGAAGCTCTGTCTCCAGGGCTCGGCGATGCGGATTTAATGTCTCTGATTACAGCTCAGTGCACTTAGACACATCCATCCTCGGAACCGGAGAGGCGGGCAGAAAGCCTTCCTGACGAAGCCCACCCTCTCCTCCCTTGTTGGCCAGCTGTTTTCAGGATGCTTGAATTTTCTTTAGAGACAGTAGCATTGTGTCTGTTTCTGGAAGGGCAGAGGGGGAGCAGAGACAGTAAAGGTGCTCAGTCTATCACAAAAGTGTCCAGACTTTAAAATTAAACCTGTCCGGCTTTGCGAATTGTGTAGATTACCCGGTATAGGGAAGATGGACAGACAAGGACAGAGTATCTTAGATGTACATTTTTAAGCAGAAAAAGCCTGAGTGGGCCACGCTTGTTTAATGCCTGTTTTAATTTTCTGTGCTGTGAATGTCAACATTTTTTTATCTTCATAAAAACTCAAGTTGGACTTTTACTTAGTTATTCTTAATTTTTAAATTAAATTGATTGGGCCAAAGCCAGTTTGGCTCAGTGGTAGAGCCTCGGTCTGTAGACTGAAAGGTCCCAGGTTCGATTCCGGATGAGGTCATGTACATTGGTTGTGGGCACATCCCAGGTAGGGGGATGTGCAAGAGGCAGCTGGTTGATGTCTCTCTCTCATCGACGTTTCTAGCGCTCTCTCTTCTCTCTTCCGTCCTCTCTGTAAAAAATCAATAAAATATATTAAAAATAAATAAATAAATAAGTAAAAATTAAATTGATTGGGATGGCCTGGGTTCATAAAATTACATAGGTTTCAAGTGTACCGCTGTACAGTCTGTTGCTGCCTATTGGGTCAGTCCTGTGTGCAGCCACAAGTAACCCCATGAGAGTGATTTAGGTTAATGCTGACTTATCTCCTATCAGGAGGCGTCTAGACGTATAGTGCTGCCGCCACTAGCGAACTGCTGGATGTTAGAAATAAGATGGCAAACGCCACCCACTGGCCAAATGTGACTCCTCGGCTGTTTCCGGCAATGACCTTTTATCGGAATGGAGCCACACCCCTTCCTCCCGGTGTTCGGTGAGGACGCTGTCACAACAGGACAGAGCTGCTGTCTGTGAGCCAGTTGGTGGAGCCTGCAAACCCTAACTACCCATCATCAGGAACTCACCAAAGGAGCTGCCAGGTGCTGGTGTAAGGCATCGAATCTCTGCGATGTCTTTTTTTACATTTTTATTGATTTTTTACAGAAAGGAAGGAAGAGGGACAGAGAGTTAGAGACATCGATGAGAGAGAAACATCGATCAGCTGCCTCCTGCACACCCTCCTCTGGGGATGTGCCCGCAACCAAGGTACATGCCCTTGACCAGAATCGAACCTGGAACCTTTCAGTCTGCAGACCGACGCTCTATCCACTGAGCCAAACCAGTTAGGGACTCTGATCTCTTGATCTTTCTCTGGGGTCTCAAGGTGTCACTACAGCCCTCCCCTTCGCTCCAGGTGGAACAAAGAGAAAAGGGAAGAGAGGTAGCACTGGCTGTGTCTGGACTCTACTGTCAAGATAAACCAATTAAGATACCTACGAATAAATTTAACCAAGGAGGTCAAGGACCTGTACTCAGAAAATTACAGGACGTTGAAAAAAAAAAGAGATAAAGGAAGACATAAACAAATGGAAGAATATACCATGCTCATGGATTGGTAGAATCAACATCATTAGAATGTCCATACAGTATATTTAAAGTGTATAATATGATGATTTGATAAGCATACATATATATTGTGAAATGGTTATCAAGTAAATAAACAGCCATAAAATCACATAGTTACTATATTTTGTGTGTGTTGAGAACATTTTAAAAATATATTCTCATAACAGATTTCAAGTATGCAATATATACAATACAGGATTGTTAATTACAGTCACCATACTGTACATTAGATCTCCAGAACTTATCTCATAAGCAAAATTGTAAATCCTTTGAAAATGTATATTTGCTCTGATATTGACTACTTTCTCCCTTCTGTTAACTTTAAACTTACTTTGTTCTCCTTTTTCTGGTTTCTTGAGGTATACAGTTAGGTTGTTTATGTGATATTGTTCTTTCTTATTAATGTTGATGTTTATAAACCTTTCCCTTATATATGCTTTGGATGCATCCCTTGAGTTTTAACATATTGTGTTTTCTTTTATTTTCTCTTTTTTTTGTTGAGATAATTTTTTTTTATTTCTCTTTTGATTTCTTCTTTGATCCACTGGCTGATCAAGTGTGTCCTGTTTCATTTCCACATACTTGTTCATACAGTGTGGTCAGGAAAGACCGTGATGTGACCTAAAGCTAACATTTGTTAAGATCTGTTTTGAGGTCTAACATTTGCCCTGGAGAACCTCCAGGTGGGCTTCAGAAGAGGAGCCCTCCCTGCTGCTGGAGGACAGGTCCTGTGTGTGTCTAGTGGGCTTATTTGATCTAAAATATCATTGAAGCCCAATGTCTCCTCATTGATTTTCCATCTATATGATTTATTCATAATTGAAAGTGGTTATAAAGTCCCCTCTTATTATCCCATTTGTCACTTCAGATCTGTTAACAGTCGCTTACCGTATTAAGGTGCTCCAATATTGTGTATTTACAATTGTTATCTTGATGAATTGACCCCTTTGCCATTATATAACCATGTTAGTCCCTTGTTACAGCTTTTGACTTAAAGTCTTCTTTGGCCAATATGAGTTTGGCTATCCCTGCTATCTTCTCATTTCCATTTTCATGATAACTTTTCCTCTCTCCCTTTTTAGTCTAGGTGTGTCCTTAAAGCTGAAGTTAGTTTCTTGCTAGCAGCAAGGATCCTGAGCAGTGGCTGCCACTGACTACTGTACTCAGCAATGGGAAGGAGGGACTTTGGAAGGAGGAGTGCTCTCTCAGCAGGTGAGAAAGGGGAGCATTGAGAAGAGACCAGGGAAGCTGTGGGGGAGGTTGGAGATGTGCCAGTCTGCAGCAGCTGCCAGGGGAAGAGGAAGAGGGATGGACAGGGGGTAGGTGTGATTCCCGATTCCATCGTTCTACCTGTGCCAGTGGGCTGGGGGGGGGGTGTCAAATGGAATTAGTCAATCAAAATCTGTCTCTTCCTTCAGACCCACTGAGCCATGGCAGGTGCAGCCGCGGGATAAGCTGGTCATTCCTATGTCTGACTGGGGTTTGACTGGGATTGAGGTGAGTAGGAGAAAGTCTGAGGATATGAGAGAAGGCCAAGGGCGGGGAACATGACTGACCATAGTATTTCAGCTGGGAAGAGAGGAATGAAGACATGAGAGAGCAAAGACAGGTGAAAATCCATGTATGTTAAGCCCTGCTGAGAAAAATAAAGGAGTTGTTGAAGTAATGGCACTTGAGGAAGTGAACTAGAAAAACTGGATGTGACCGTTTGAATGTGGGGCATTTAAAATTAGAATTCCGGGGTCACATTTGCCGGAAATGCTAGCACCCAGGGTGTGATGATGAGTGTGAGAGGTTGAGGGAAGCTATTGGACAAGATCAGAAGAGGCTGAAGAACGGAGCGTTCAGGGTGCTGGAGAAATGATCAACATGGATATTGAAATGGTGATGAATTATGTCAAGAGCGGTGCCAGAGACTGCCAACTATGTTTGGGGGAAGAAAAGCACATCAAGCTCCTGACATTTATTTTTATGTGTGCCTAGGAATTGTAAAGGGGCTTAGGGAATAGATCAACCAGAAGCGCACGCTATATTCCATTGATTTATGGGAGGAGCGTTACCTTGTGCTCAGATCATTCAGCACTGGAATATTTCTTGCGCTTCTCCTGTGTGTTCTAGGCAGCCTGTTTTACTTTATTGGCCAAAATCTCATTTTCAGTTCAATTCATACAATTACTGGCTCTTAATAAGAATATCAGAGGGAAGGGGGGGAGGAGATGGCACATACCAACCCCTTCCATTCTTCATGGTTTATGGTTTATGATGTGAGTCTGCCAAGCCAAAACCATTAATTCAAAAGAGAGAGGAGACTTAGTTCATTCTTTTTTTAAAGTATCTTTATTTTTGAAAGTAAAACTGATGTACCCTTTTCCCCATTGACCTCCTCCCCTGCCCCAGGCCTTCACTATTGATTCTGTCCATGCACGTGCATATATGCATATAAATTCTTTGTTAATCTCTCCCCACTCATCCTCCCCTTCCCTCTGATATTCTTTTTAAAAATATGTATTTTATTGATTTTTTTACAGAGAGGAAGGGAGAACATAGAGAGTTAGAAACATGGATGAGAGAGAAACATAGATCAGCTGCCTCCTGCACACCCCCTACTGGGGATGTGCCCGCAACCAAGGTACATGCCCGTGGCTGGAATCAAACCTGGGACCTTTGACGCTCTATCCACTAAGCCAAACCAATTTCAGTGATATTCTTATTAAGAGCCAGTAATTCCTTCTACTCACATCAAATCTGGGAAAGGTTGGTACCAAAGTAACAGTATCTTATAGTTCAGAAGCCTTTTGAAGTTTCATCTTTTAACTTACTTTGAAGTTAGTTTAAAAAATAAAATAAAATAAAATAAAATAAAAGCCACCCTAGCCAGTTTGACATTGGCCTGTGGACTGAAGGTTGATTCTGGCCAAGGCACCCACCTCAGTTGCAGGCTCCTCCCCAGCCAGGGTCCTGGTCAGAGCTCATGCAGGAAGCAACCAATCAATGTGTTTCTCTCACATTGCTATTTCTCTCTGTCTTTCCCTTTGTCTTCCACTCTCTCTAAAAATAAATGGGAAAATAACCTCAGGTGAGGATTAAAAAACAAACAAACAAATGCCAATAACAACATTTAAACTCACCTACAACCACATAGAGAAAGCACATGGATATGTGCTTTACCAAGGATATGTCCTATTTTATTCTCTTAACTAAACACAGAATCTCACCCACACTCTTTCAACTTGCTGTGCCATCCTGCAGCTGGCAGGTACAGCTACCTACGCCCACCGCGTGCCCAAAGCAGAGTGCTGAGGACGGGCGTGCGGCGTCCTGTGAGGATTGCTCGGTTTTATCCATCCTTCACTGGAGATTGTCATCCACTATATTCGATGTGCTATCAATTTTGTTCCAACATTTTTTGTCAGGAGACTTACAAGCTGATACTGCAGTATGACTGATCTGTTTTCCCTTGACTAACAACTATATAAAATAATAGGCTGCTTCGCTTCTCTCCTGTATGAAGAAAACAGATATGACTTGGCCTGAACAACAGTTATTTTTTATTAATGCATACCCACTTAAAGTAAAACCAACATAGGCTGTGAATAAATAAAGATGCTAAGGCTATATGTCCTTGAAGTCTAAAAGCTGATTTGAGAGCCTATAATAAAATCTTATTTCCAAATGGTCCTTTGTGTTATAGACAGTGTCACATAAATTTTTTAAAATGGCCTAAAAATACATGGCAGTGTATCAGGTCCAAGGTCAAGTTGTTGCAGCATCTTTTCTTCATTTACTTTTTGTTGGTCAAAGAGAAACGGCCCTTTAACATCCAGACCTTGATGGGAAAGGCTGTGAAATTCTTTTTAAAATTTGAGTTGGTCAGGAATACAAAAAGAAAGTCGCTCATATTGAATTTTATCATATAATCCATAATAGCGAAAACTTGAACTACAGAAGAAGATAAATTTTCCTTAATAGGCAAAGCTAATTTATTCTATGACATGAGACTTAAGATGACATCAGGGAGCGAGCTGAAATGCTATTCTGCAAATCAGAACAGTGTGTGTTTTTGCTTTTCCCCCCCTGCAGTTAGCATTGATTTATATACATCTTTTATCTCTTCTGATTTGATCCAGACTATGATCTAATGCCTCATTAAGTGGAAAACCTTCAGCTTCAAATGGTCCTTTCTGGGTTGTCATCGGTATTCCATCTTAAAGTACAAAACAGCCACCAGGGAGACCCCCTCGGTCATTGGGAACCCAGAACATCACAGCCCCCAACCCCCTCTCCAGGCCTACCCGAGCCCATCAACCTGGGACCCCGATGTAGAATCCATGCCTCTTTGGCAAGGATCATCTCATCCTCAAAGTCAGTAAGCCCTCCTCCCACGCGCCCAATGTGTGTTAGCAGTTCAGCACCGTAATAAGGTGCCTTCAGCATCCGCTGTAGGCAGTGGAGGACCGAACAAAGAACAAATGAAACCCGAAGGATAGAGTGAAAGCTCTGTGCTCTTTCCTGAAACCCGTGCCAGCTCTAATGCTCAGTCAAGTGTGGCTGCCAACTTCTCCTGCTGTAGACGTTCCACTGCACTTCATCTCTCTCTTCTCTCTTCTGGAGGCGGTAAGTGGTTCCATCTTACAGCTCCCGTGAGGGAAGTAAAGTGAGAATGAGATCTTCCCCACTCTCCCAAACTCGCTCTCTGTGAATTTCTCCAGCAGGAACTCCACATGGTGACCAGTTCGGGATAGGGAACAGTTACTTAAACCCATCGCTAGCTGGAAGCACTGGGCACACATGTTCCAGCTCTCTCTCACTCCCCACTGTGAGCTGTGCATTAGGTGAGAGGGAAAGTGGGCGTCAAATGCACCAAAACCAAGACTGATGCTCCCTGCCTCTCAGAGTGTGGCTCCTCTCTGACTAGAGGCCGGGGAGACATGCTAAGTCCAGCATGCATGCCTTCCAGTGTGCACTGCATGTCTGGCGTGGGGCAGGGAGTCCCTACCTCCCATCCATGCTGAGAATCACTAAAAATAGGAAGAAACCCCAAATCACAAAGGCGGGCCCTGCACCCCCGCCTAGTGAATATGGAAAATGAATAGTTACGTGACACCATTTCTCCTCTTCTCATTCAGAAATGGGACCTTCCCAAGGCTCACTGAGGGTCTCTGAAGGGCACCCAAAGTGAAGGCCATGCAGACCAGGCTCCGTGTGGTCTCTGTCTAAGTGCTGCCCAAGGCCGTCCACCTGGGAGTGGGGCGATTCTCAGGAGAGCCCTGCTGCTCCTATGATTCAGACTATGATCTTATGGCATGGCCTCTGCTGATGGCACACAGGACCTGATGGCACACAGGACCACAAACACAGGCACACCGAACATGCTGAGGAAGGAAGGCAGCCAAAGTAGGTCCTTCATGGCCCTGGAGGCTCTGTCCGTGTCCAGACTCCCACAGAAGGTACAAATAATTCCATCTTATGCCAAGCCATCGTCACATGATTCCTTCCCTGTCACGTGCAGATGACACTAATCATCACTGATACTTTAGAGAAGGCTAATTATCTCATTTTATTAGAAGTATTCCGAAACAATTATGAGGCACTCCTTTACACAGGTGTTCCTGGGACGTGGTTTCAATAATATATGCATTTCAAGAAGCCTAATAGCACCAGCTATGTAATTAATTCAACCCATTTTGCTCCCTCATCCATCTCCTCTGAATCCTAGAGTTCCCGTGTAAGCTTTTAATGTAGTGTTGTAATCATTACAAATGTTCACAAAATTTTGGCCCATAATTCAAGTCTTAAGATGATTCTGTGTGGCCCTGACTGGTTTGGCTCAGTGGATAGAGCGTCAGCCTGTGGACTGAAGGGTCCCAGGTTCAATTCTGGTCAAGGGCATGTACCTTGGTTGCGGGCACATCCCCAGTCGGAGGTGTGCAGGAGATAGCTGATTCATGTTTCTCTCTCATTGATGCTTCTAATCTCTATCCTTCTTCCTTCCTCTCGGAAAAAAAATCAATAAAATATATTAAAAATGAAAGATGACCTTGTGTGCCTCAACTCTTTGTCTTTCCCAGATTTCTTCTTCCCACTTACATTTATTTGCTACATTTTATGCTGTTGTCTCCCCAGTGAACTATGAACTATTCTCTGGATTTTAATCTTGGTATTTCTAGAACCAGGTAGATAGATGAGAAAGAACATATATACATTTGACTACTATTTTCCTTACAGTGAAGCTCAGTGTAAAAACTGGTTTTCACACTTTGTAAAAGTTCGTGTTATCAAAAAGCAAATCTTTCATTTAGGCAAAAAGCATTTTATGATCTTTTATAGAGGGGGAACGTCAGTGCTAAATTACTTAGGAACCATTTCAGATGCTTTAAAGTAAAAGCTGTAATGAATAACTTGCCCATACTTTGTATGCCGAGACATTTCTGAGCAAAGCTTAAAAGCAACGCGTAGGGATTTAGCCGTGAGAATTTCAGCAAGATTAATGGAAGCAATGTTCCTTAAATCCCCTGGCACATCTTTGTTTTCCACGTTCTATCAGGGATGTCTTTGTGGCTTAAAATTCGGGCTTTGGTTTCAGGTTGCAAGTTGAAGGAAGCAATGAATGTGTTTGATATTGACAACCTTGTAGGCTCAATGATATAATAAGAGGAGAGCATTCTGAGGAAAACCTAGAGACTATTTTATCTGATACTTGAATTCTCTCTACAGTGCTTGTGAAATAACTGTGCTACCTCTATTTAAGCAGAAAAATCATTGCCTGCCAAATGTCGATTTCATTTAGACAAAGATTAGAGTAACTTAACTCATGCGATGGTGACAGATATGCATTTTAAAACTTTATAAAAAAGGGAATTTTAATCATTTTATAGCTTCCCAAATACTTCAGTCAAGCTTGAAGCTTCTAATGAGAATTGAAGGGAATTCATGAAAAAAAAAAAATCTTCCAATCTATTCCACGTCGGCTCATTAGTGTCAGAACATTCCTGAAAGTGGTCTGTCTACAGTTAGCTGGTCATGGAATAGCCCTTGCTGAGAGATATCCTTAAGGGGGGACATTTGCCAAAATCTCTCTCCAATTGGGAAGTTTTTATCCTTTCAGGATAGGGAGAGGAATCCAGGTTTAGGAATAAGTTGAAGAAACAGACAAAAAGTCTTTATTTTGAAGTGTCAGAATGTTCTGGAGGGTTTTACGATGAATCTCTTCCTTTCCGGGGGGGTCCAGATCACTAAAACCATCTTTATATTTAATGGGACAACCTACACGTGCTGCGTTTGTCAGCACCCCGCCCCCCGACTCCCGATTTCAATCTGCGTGGTCCAGCCATGTCCGTTAAAGGCTTACTATAATGCTAAAACCCCACACTCTCCTCCTCGGCAGTGAAGAGCTGAAATACATTAATGTTTGGAAAAACAATTTCTTTGTTATACTATTTATGGCACCTTTTTTTTTTCCTTGTCAAAATTATTTTAAGCAACTTCTATAACACTAAACTTTCACTAAATGTGGCACCACTTTGAGCCAAAAGGATGTCAACAGCAAACATTTTCACTTGAACTATAATCTACATCTCCATAGAGATTGCTATTTCTAATGCAGAGTCCTGCCAGAGTGCCAACCTAAGCAAAAGGAAACCAAATCTGTTTTTAAAGGAAAAAGCCTGGAGCTCAAACACTAGCAAGCCGCCCTCTAGGCATTGGACACTTGGACTCATCGAGTATTTACAGAGGATGCTTTTCCAGCCGATTCTCTCCCCAGTACTGGGTAGGATCTTCCTATCCTGAAGGCAATTATAACTGCAGCCCAAAGTAGTCTTTTAGACAGAGATCGTAATCACTTCAATATCTAAAATGTTTAATAAAGTATTTGGGGGGCAAAAGCAGGAAACTCTCAGATGGAAAGTCTGTATGTTCTTGTGGAAAAAGTAGACTGAGACTGTGTGTTAAAGATATATGTTCTTAGCATAATACTCTCCAGGTCCCTCCATGCTGTCTCAGAGGGTAAGAGATGGGTGCTGGATAGAAGGGGGTCAATGGCCAACACCGGTGTGGCTCAGTGGATAGAGTGTCGGTCTGCAGACTGAAAGGTCCCAGGTTCGATTCCAGTCAAGGGCATGTACCTTGGTTGCGGGCACACCCCCAGTGCGGAAGATGGTGGGGGGGGGGGTGGAGGTGCAGGAGGCAGCTGGTCGATGTTTCTCCCTCATAGATGTTTCTAGCTCTCTATCCCTCTCTCCCTTCCTCTCTGTAAAAAAAAAAAAAAAAAAAAAAAAAAAAAATCAATAAAATATATTTAAAAAAAAAATCAATAAAATATATTTAAAAAAAAAAAAAAGAAGAAGGGATTAATGGAGGGGGGAAAGGGGGGCATATGTAATACTTTCCACAGTAAAGATTTAAAAAATACACACAGATAGATTCTTTTGTTGTAAAAAGACAGTGAAGTAGATCTGAGAGGAACAACCTCTGAGTGGTGTTGACTTGGTAGGTCATGCGGAATCTCACCACCACTGGAGGACACAGATCAGAAGGTGACAGGATGCCTCCCGTGGTTTCTGGAGTATTCAGAGCATGAGAGGCAAGGAAACCGGCGAAGGTCAGAACACAGTAACCTCTCCAAGGCATCCCTCCTAAATAGTGGATGGAGAAAGGGACAACAGGTGGCTATCAGATGCCCAAATAGACCCACATCTGGACTTCAGAGGCCTGTGAGGGGAAGTGCACATCTGACATTGAGAGAACAAATAGTCTGAGACAGAAAGGCTGTCACACATCCTTAGGAGTCAATGTAACTGCGAGCTGGCACATTTTTAGCCAAATTCTCTTAAAGTAGATTTGACCCAGAGTCACAGGCAGCGAAATATGTTACAAAAGCAATAGCCACAATAGCCTTTTCTCCGACAGTGACAGCATAGATGGGCAGCGTTGGAGAACATGCACAAGGGCTGGAGGCTGAAAAGACTGACATGGGATTAAAATAAAAAGTTGAGGTGATTAATTTTGTTACTATAGTGCTACTTTTACATGTATGTATGCGAGAGAGAGAGAGAGAGAGAGAGAGAAGAAAGGAGAAAGAGAGAGAGAGAGAGACTTCTAATTTTTTGTTCCTTGTTGACATATACATATCGCTATGCCATTGTGATATGTGCTGTTATGTGTTTAGTGTTCAGTAGGATAAATATTGGCTTGTCTTGAAGAAGAAAGTAAACATGGGACCGTACTTTAGGCAGACCTGCCCCAAGAGAAAGGGTGGAGTGTCATCACTGCAGTGCGGTAGCTTACGTGGAAGCCGGGCATTTGTCCCCTAGACTTATGGGAGAGACAGCTGGCTCTCTTTCCACCACAATGTTACCCTCTGCTCTAGGCAAACGATTGACCTCAGTGTTGCAAGGCTGTGTTTTTGTCCTTCTGCTCTTGGACATGTCTATTTTGCCAAGTGACAACCCTGGAAAGAAAAATACAGATGAAAGCATGGGAAAGTCATTATCTGTCCACAACCGCAATACACTGGAGTGGCCTTTGCAAGCTACCCAGTTTTAGCAAAACCAAAGTACAGACTTTCAAAGAGAACATCTAACAGTATAATTATCTTTGTCTGAGATTGCGCTCCTAATTATATCATCGGGATCACAATGCGCTACCTAGGGTGGAGAGCCCTTCCATCTGACCTATCCCAAATCACTTCTCTGGCTGAAACCTTTCTCCCCCTCTCTCCATAGCAGACAGGAACGCCATCGGACAGTCTAGGTTGTAGCATCCCTGCACAATGACAAACTCTGGTCTGGAGGAGAGCATTCTTCCTAGGTGTGCACAAATGGCACCAGAATCTCCAGCTTCATGGTCAACCTGACTCTGTGAGATGAGGTATGAGAATGTAGTAGCATCTAGAGTGGATTCTTCACACTGTGGCATTATGGATACTGCGAAATAAAGTCTCAGGAAGGATTTAACCCCCAATCTTTTGAGAACCATGTAAGTTTTTATGCCTACTAAACAAGGTGAGCTATATGGAATACACTGGATGCTCTTATAACAACTACCAGTTCCTCTGGCCAAAAGTATTTTTTTTATTCTTTATTGTTGAAAGTATGACATACACCCCTTCCCACCCCCCCCCCATTGACTCCCTCCAGCCTGCTTCTGTCCCCCACCCCGGGCCTTCACCGCTCTATTGTCTGTGCCCATGGGTTATGCATAGATGCACACAAGTTCTTTGATCTCTCCCCACCCACCCACCCTTTCTCACCTTCCCTCTGAGATTCCAGTGTGTCCCATGCTTCTATGTCTCTGGATCTATTTTGTTCATCAGTTCATTTTGTTCATTAGATTCCACATAGGAGTGAGATCATGTGATACTTGCCTGTCTCCGACTGGCTTATTTTGCTTAGTATAATGCTCTCCAGGTCCCTCCATGCTGTCTCAAGGGGTAAGAGATCCTTGTTTTTTACTGCTGCCTAAGTATGCCATGCTGTCACTGTACCCAGTTTTAAACTGTCTCCGGACCTTTCGCAACGCTGAAGTCATTGGCTTGGAGGGTGGAGGGGAGCAGTCTCCAAACCCCAGTTCCCTCCTTTTGTCTCAATCCTGTGCAAACAGAGTCAAGATTAGTGAAGGCCCAGGGCCGTGTTTTCATTTTTCTTTCAGTTGTATTCCAGGGGAGCCAATGCTAAGACTCACACTGCCGGTTACAGCGACCGCTCCAGGGCCACACTGTGCAAACCAAATCTTGCCCCACTTCTTCTCTCTCTGGCGGCTGAGACACCACTTTCTGGGTTCATGTTCCCTGTCACGTGGAAGTCGTCTGCCTGTTTGAGAGAGACGGGAAAGCCATCTAGTTCAGTCTAGATTGTAGTATTTGGCAACCCAGAGAGAGAAGCGGAGCAGAGAGAGGAAAAGGAGGCTTCAGTGCATCCAGCCTTTCAATCCATGGGTCTCCAAAGCCAACACTGACTCCACCCTTATAGCCAGGCCAATGCCATGTGCTTTCCTTACTACTTTCACTCGGGTTGGATATGTGTCACTCAGAGCCAAAGCATCCATGACCCGTAGATATATTTATTAAAATCAATATGTTCTCAACAATGGGCAGTTCCAAATCCTAGTCTTGAAAGTTAAAGTAAAATGACTAGAAAGGTCACCTGGTCGTCCCTTCGCCTTCAAGCAGAATGACGCCTACCCCGTTCAGGAATGCCTGTGGGTTTTCATTAAACACCATCTGCTGGTGGCATGTGCCTGTGAGAACGGTGTGTGTAAGTGACAATTATGAGATTCTCAGAAAACCCCGCAATTATGCACTTGGATCGCCTTCCCTGGAAAGTGATGAGTCATATTCAAGAAGATATGATTTGTTTCTCTGTTTGAAAGGGTATGAGCACTAATTTGAAACATTGATTTCAAAAAGCACTGATATTGCCTTAATGAGACTTCTAAAAATTCATGCTTTTAGAAAGTATATATACTAAGTTATGATAAACTGTTCAGCTTTAAGAAGATGTGTCTTTGACAGACACTTGTTTCCTGTAGCTGTAAGTGCCATGCGGATGAAGCAAGGTGGTACAGGACCACACTCCCCCCAGATCAGTAAGGACATTACCGCTGACACTGCCAGAGGAGCTCCCAGCAGCCATGCGCGCACACAGGGCAGGGCACACGCCGCCTCCACCAGAGCTAAGCCACGCTCAATGCTCCACAAACAGCCAAGGCTCTTCTCAAAGGGAAAGCCAGAGATCCACTTAGGATCCTCAAAGAGCACCAAGGACGAGAGGAAGCCAAGCCAGCGTGGCTCAGTGGTTGAGCGTCAACCTATGAGCCAGGAGGTCAGGGTTCAACTCCCCGTCAGGGCACAGGCCCAGGTTGTGGGCTCCATCCACAGTAGGGGGCGTGCAGGAGGCAGCCGATCAGTGAATCTCTCTCATCATTGATGTTTCCATCTCTCCCTCTCCCTTCCTCTCTGAAATAAAAAATATATATATATTTAAAACAACAAAGAAATAGATGAAAAAGAATGAATTCTAGATCAGGTCATAACACATTAAGTAACATAATGGTCCACCATTGTTAAAGCCACAGGGAACTGGGGGAACATTGAAAGCAGGCTGCCTCCTGAGGACCACATGCAGGCCTGGGAGAGAGCTGGGGCAGGCCCCACGGGGAGGGACACACAGGTAACTGCCTGCCCTGCAGGCAGAGCGGTCACCAGGAAACCGGGGAGTCCACCCCTGCAAGTCCTTCCCATAATGCACAGGGCCCCCTGAGGGCTGTCTAACTAGGACTTCTGTTTGTTAGTTCTCTGTTTTTCTTAATTAAAGGGCATTGTGATGGTGGTAAAATACTCCTGAAATAAAAGGTACCGTCTTCACCATCTTTGAGAGCTCAGCTCAGGACTGTTAAGTACCTTCACACAGTTATGCAATCAACCTCTGACCATCTTGGAAAACTGAACTCTGCATTCATTCACCAGCAGTTCCCTAACCCCTCCTCCAGCCCATGGCACCCCCCAATCTGCCGTCTCTGTGACCCTGATCACTCTGGGGACCTCACAGAACGGGGAACAGATAGTGTTTGTCCTTTTGTGTTTGGCTTATGTCATTGTAACTAGGATTTTATAAAGCTAGGAAAAAGAGGAGTTAAATAAAATGTAATGTCCTCCTTCTGAATCATACACATTTCACTTAGAAAATGTAAAAAGATGTGCTTGAGCCCAGCTGGGTTGGTCAGTGAAGAGAGTGTCAGCCCAGGACGGAAGGGCCTCGGGTTTAATTCAGGTCAAGGACACGTACCTCAGTTGGAGCATCCCTGGCCCTGGTCAGAGTATGTGCAGGAGGCAGCCAATCGATGTGTCTCTCTCATATGGACATTTCTGCCTCCCCCACTCCCTTCCACTCTCTCTTAAAAATTAATGGAAAATGCCCTCATATGAGGATTAACAAAACAAAAAAGTGTTTGCAAAGAGGCGTGTGTGTGTGTGTGTGTGTGTGTGGGCACTGTGTGTATGTCTGTCTCTGTGGAAGGAGACCCCTTCCATGGATGGTCACATTAGGAATAGCGGGACAGTCTGTTCCTTTCTGAGGAAGGACCAGACCAGAAAGGCCCTGTGGCCCTCAGTCTACAATAGCCTCCGGCCCCTGCGATGGCTGAGCAGAAATGCCGTATTTAACTGAAATGAGAAAGTGGGCTTATTTGTGCAATTTATTGTGCAATTCATATCTCTCTCTATAATAGAAGGAACCATATTTTCTCCAAACAGTTTTCTTAACTCAATAAACAATGCACTCCGACTTCTGGCTGAAGAAGCCAAGTTATTTCACAGTCAGTGGTTCCTAGAAATCACTCTGCACATTTTCTTTTTCCTCATTTATAAAGCATGGTATTTGTTACAGAATTAAATATCCTGATTTCTCCTTTATGACATATGCTATACTAAGTTACTAGCAATTTATTAGGAACCTTTAACTTAATATATTCACCTTAATCTATATATCCCAGAGCATTGAACTCTAGTCAGAGAGAATGTGTGGGACAGTTTTTACAAAAAATACATTTAGAAATGGCTCCCATGAATGTATTTAGGTACATAAAACAAGCACCCACATGCAAAGTTTTTATCATATTCTTTAATTCACATGCCCAACATTTGCATGACGATAGACCACGCTAAGGAAAATGCCATAGAGCACATAACATCCCGATGGCAACCCAAGTGAAACACCATTTCTATTGAATAAACATGAAATGAATAATTCTATCTTTATTCATAGATACAAGTTACATGTAAAAGTACTTTTTTTTAAAAAGCTACGTTCTTATTTGTATTATCCTATGTTAAACTGCAAATACATGCAAACCCTTTGTTTGGTTGGACACGATACATTTCACTAGTATGAAGTGAGCAAAAATATATATATTTAAGAAAAAGCATATATATATATATATATATATATATATATATATATATATATATATTTCAGAGAGGAAAAGAGATGGACAGATAGAAACAATCAATGATGAGGAGAATGATCAATTAGCTGCCTCCTTCCTGCACACCTCCTGTTGGAGATCAAACCCACAACCTGGGCATGTGCCCTGACCCAGAATGGAACCCTGACCTCTTGGTTCATGAGCTGATGCTCAACCACTGAGCCATGCTGGCCAGGCGCAAAACGCTTTTTAAATTCTCATAATACACCTTGCATGGTTTGGAATGACTGCCGCTCCCCTTGTGACAAAAAAGGACCTGACAGCATGGCGTGAGAGTGTAGCTGAGCATCCTGTGCGTGCTCCTCCCTGCGGCTGCGCTCCGCCTCCCTGCTGGCGCTGGCCTTCAGGCAGACCCCTCTCTGAGGGCTCACGGCCATCTTCTCTTAGGTAAACTGGCAGGACTGTCTCACACACACCACCCTGCCAGGCCGGCCTCAGAATCCTGTCCTCACGCAATCATTTCCGTCCCTAACTATAAACCTTTACCTCCTCTCTGCCAATGTCATCTTATCCATTCCTATCGAATTCTCCCTTCAGAGAACTTTCTAAAAATACTCACTTTAATATAACACATTGGTCCTGAGTCACCTGACAACTGGCTAAGCATTAAACTTATCACTAAACGTGTCTAACGGGGCTAGAACAGAAAGAGTTCTCAGTTCTACGCCTCTCTATGGCACTCCGGGTGCCGAGCCCATTACTCAGCACTCGGCTCTGATCAGTCAACCAGCTGGTTGTTCTTCGCATGCACATGGGCTTCCTCCTTGAGAGGTTGCCGGAGACACTGGACCAGACACTGCCCAGTGGGACGCAGTTCCCCTGCCCTATTACCCGAACCAGGCGCACCAGCCAGCCCCAGGACTGCCGTCTGCAAACAGGTGCCCACGCTCAGGAGCACTGTCTCCTGAGCAACACGCTCCCCGCACCTGCTGTGCAGCCGCGCCTGCCGCCAGCTCCGGGGCACCCAGCAGGCTCGCTCCCCAGGAAACGTCTGGCCACACGTTCACGCGGTAGCGCCCAGAGAGGTCGCCGTGGGTCCTGCCCCCACATGGGCTGCCTGGGGACGGGAAGGGGCAGGAGGTGGCCGCAGCTTGGAGGACAGCTGTGTAATGCACCCTGCCCGGCGCTGGTTCATGAAGGCCTGGCCGGCACACTATCTAGCTTACGTCTTTCACGGGAAACTATTTGAAGGCACATTGTAATCTAGTTTGCAAACAAGAGAACATATTCTAAGGCCTTCCATTTACTTTATCTGTGGAGCTATCGGGTACTCAAAAAAAGAATACACCAGCCGAAACCGGTTTGGCTCAATGGATAGAGCGTCGGCTTGGGGACTGAAGGGTCCCGGGTTCGATTCTGGTCAAGGGCATGTACCTTGGTTGCGGGCATATCCCCAGTGGGGGGTGTGCAAGAGGCAGCTGGTCGATGACTCTCTATCATCGATGTTTCTAACTCCCTATCTCTCTCCATTCCTCTCTGTAAAAATCAATAAAATATATTTAAAAAAAAAAAGAATACACCAATTAATTCTGTTTCCCCAAGTCAGTGCATTCAAAAACAACAGCTGGGCAGTTCGTTATTTCAAATAGGCGGTAGCAATTAACAGGACAAAAATTAACAGGAACGGGAAGATTCTGGTCTCAGTCAGAGGAGCTGCTCCCCCAAAGGGCTGGGAGCCGCCTTCGCCCTGGCACCATCCCTGGCAGCTCTGCCCCGCTCCGGTTCCCAAAGGCTGGCACCGGGCACACACCTGGGCAGCTTGTCCGGCCCCTCCCTGCGCTCTGTCCCACCATGTGGGTCAATATGCTGCCTGCTCTCAGCCTTTCCTTCTGCCTCACCAGGGTGCTGGCTCATTCCAGACCCACTGGGTCCCCATCCTGCTTTCAGAGATTTAAAGGGGAAAATCAGCGGGAGGAAAGGTCTCTGGCGGCTCAGCGGGCATGGCCAGGGCGGGAGCCGCGGGGCTTTGCAGGGTCCTCCACGCCCAGCCCGGCCGGACACAGACCGGTCACTCCGCACGCACCCCGCCATCCTGGCCCTCGGCGGCCGCCCTCAGTGCTGGTGCTCCGGGGAGAAATGGAGACAGAGCACAGCAGGATCGTGGCTCTAGCCTGCTGGGGTCTCACTGGCTCATCAATACCTGACCGTTTTATTGATTTATTTATTTAGCTTTGTCCTTTTTTTGTTCATGTTTTCTCAGTTAACAGATTGTGACCCATGAAATTACTTATTTGAAATGGAGCTTGCTTTAGGGAATACACTTCTTTCCTTCTTATTTTAAATATATTTGTATTGATTTCAGAGAGGAAGGGTGACAGAGAGAGAAACTTCAATGATGAAAGGATCATTGATCCGCCGCCTCCTGCACGCCCCACACTGGGGATGGAGCCTGCAACCTAGGCCTGTGCCCTGACTGGGAATCGAACTATGAACTCTCACTTCATAGGTCAATGCTCCACCACTGAGCCATGCCAGACCGGCAATATTCTTCTTTCAAAAAAAAATCGACCTACTATGGACAGCATCACTGGGTGGAAGCGCGTAGTAGGAGTTATTGCATGTTCGGAGGCAGAGGGAAGGGCATGCAGAGGTAAAAGGGAGAAACCCCTTGCTCTGAAGTATATGAACTCTGTAAGAGGCTTCGAAAGCTCCCAATGCGGTAGCCTAGAGATGGGATAATTCATCCGAAAAGCCGCATTCAGAGTGGGGAAGATGGAAATAGAACCCTATCCAACATGGCATGAAAAACACAAACGGGTCTGAGTGATCGGAAGCAGGCAGGCTTCACCATACCGCGGCCAGCATTCAAGCAGCGTGCCGGCGGCTGCTACGCCGAAAAGCAATCCTGGCATCATCTCCTGTGTCACCTCTCTGCTTCCCTCTAAGAAAACGATAGCCGGCAGACCTGTGTTTTCAAGATGAAGGCCAGCGAGGGGCACGGTGAGGAGCGAGCAGGCAGACCAGATCGTTAGGCGAAGGAGAGGCAGCCAGACTCGGAGACCCTGCCCTCCCTCTGAGCGTCAGGCAGAGGCTCTGTCCTCCGTCACAGCAGCGCAGCGGTGAAAGGTGAGAGGAAGGGGTGATGCTACAGGCACCTGCATGTTTGGAAAGCATCGTTTCCACACAGGGAGACACACCTGCTGCAGAGCCACCGGACTGCACAACTCTGCCCCGCACTCCCCCTCTCCCCACTCAGCTCTCCGTCCCCTGGTTCCCTGCAGCACCACTGGCTCCGCACCAACACACAGACAGGCCTCCCGCCTGCCGTCCTGGTCCTGGTCACCATTTGTAACCGATCAAGTCTGCAGCCACGCAGGCGTTCATGTGTACACAGGAGCTCCTGTCAGCTCTGCACGCCGGGGAGAAACGCACAAACACGAAAACCACAGGCAGAGGAATACAAAGAGCTGACGGATTGTCACCGGGACACACACTGTTTGGCGCGAAAGGTTAATTTCATCAGCAGAAAGATATGCCGTCAGAGCCAAAATAACAGTCATCACACAGAAGTGGGTAATGGGGACAAAACATGCAGGAGAGCAACGGGACGTCGTACAGAACGAGGGACGGCCAGCGATGCGGACGTGACATTGAAGGAGGCTGGATGAGAAAGTGCGGGGCCGGTGCGTTCCCTTTGATTAGGACGGTAACGAGCATGGGGAGGAGAGAGGCAGGACCGGCTGATTGCAGAGGGAGGAGGGCTGGTTGTCCCAGGCTGCCAGGCGGTCACGTTGTCTGGCTGCAAGTACCACCTGCCACGCATCCTTTCTCTCTCTGAAATGTCAACCGTCTTCCCACTTCCACCTTCTTCCCACAGGCGCCTCCCATACAAACAGTGACATGGCCATGGCGTTATCTGTGGTGATTGTCATTAATCTCACTGACGGTATATTCCCAGTGATTTTTAGGGAAGAGTGGAAGGGAGAGGGAGACAGAGAGAAGCATCTATGGGCTGCCTCCTCCGGCACCAGCCCTGACCAAGACCCCGGCCGGGGAGGAGCCTGCAACCAGGGTACATGCCCTTGACTGGAGTCGAACCTGGGACCCTTTGGTCCACAAGCCGAAGCTCTATCCACTGAGCCAACCAGCCAGGGTGGCATAGCCCATTTCAGAAAGTTCAGCAGAAACGTAGATACAGATAAGTCTATTTTGAGCAGTAAAATGAGCCTGGGTTTCTCCTTTTATTAAACCCACCTGCCTCAATTATTGCCTGAACTGAAATCACCGAAGTGGCACCGCCCTGGACCAGGGGGTGGGCGCGCCTCCCCTCGCCTGAGGCTATGGGCAATGCCACCCCAGCACCTCCCGGGAGGCCCGTTTCCTGCGGGTGTCTGGTGTCCTGGGCACAGCCATCACTGAAAAGAGTGTCCACACCTCACCGCCCGCACACAGCTGCCCCCGGAGAGCATGGCTGCTCCGCGGCTAACCCCCAGGGTCTGTGTCAGCTCCACCGCCCCAGCACCCACTGGGCTCAGGAGAAGCCCTCTGGCCGAGGCTCAGGGAGGAGGAAGGCCTTCAGGAAGTGCATGTGCTAGGGCTTCTGTTCACACCTGCAACAGAGTGAATGTATAAACTCAGGGGATTCTGATGAATGACTTTCCTTGTTTGTTCGGAGCTTTTGATTTTGTTTCCTTGGGTAAGTAATGCCAAGTGAAACAAATGTGAAAGGAACACATGGACGATGGCTTTAAAGGCTGTGTTCCTATTTGACAAATCAAAAAGGCCAGCTACAGCTCCGGGGTGGGAACGCCTGCGGGGCAGGGAGCGGGGAGGAGGAGTGAGACTAAAGGGACCCAGACCAGAGAACACCCAGGACCTCAAAGAGGGGGGAGCCAATGCCCTGAAGGTTGGAAATCACAGAGAAAAGATTAAAATAGAATGTAAAGAAAGAACCATAAATAGAAAGCACAAAGCTAGATTAGGAACAACCAGACATATTAATCATGACAATAAACTTAAATACTTTGAAAGTTTGTATTGATAGGCCACTCCCAGACTGTAGGAAAAGATCAAAACAAAGATGTTTTAGGCAAGGTGACTGTATTGTTAGAAAGCTCAAAACCTATTTAAAAGAAGATAAAACTTTAAATGCATCATGTAAATATATATTTTGTTTATTTGTTTGTTTGTTTTGTTTTTGTTTCTGTATATACACACACACACACACACTAGAAGCCCTTACCCTGAAGGTTGTGCAAAAAAGTGCTCCTCATTTTAGAAAGGCCCAAATAAACTCAAAGCAATGTAAAATAAAAAATAAGAGTCACACCAGACTCCACACATTCCTATTGCTGTTTGTCTGTCTCGTTATTGGGGATGAGATGAGCCCAGTTTTATGCGGCTGATGACACCGGAGATTGTCATTGCCCGGCCTGAGAGCTACTGGGTGGCGTGTATCAGGAGGAATAAAAACGCTCCTTTTCCAATCTGAACATAAGCAATCATGAACAGGACGCACACAAACAGCCCTCCGTGGCTGGAGTCTTTTCCAAGGGAAATGGTGAGGCAGTTAAAATTAAATGATAAGGAAAACAGCACCCAGTACTGGGCAGTAATTTCACAGGGAAGGTACAGTTTCAGTGAGTTGGGGAAAGCTCCAAGCGCTGAGGCTGCCCCAGGCCCAGTGAGAGGGCTGGGAGACCCCAGGCTGCGCTGGCCAGCTTATTAACCCATTCAGCCCCGGCTCATGGCCAAAATACCGCAGGTCAGCCCCCGGATTTCTCTGTGCCCTTAGAATACAAACAACTGCCGCTCACTCCTGTGCAAAAAGTTACATTTTTATTTATAAAAGTAATAGCCTGCATTTCTCCTTCTGAAGAGAACAGACAGAACAAACCAGAAAATGCCCAGTACACCAAGCAGACAGGAAAGCCCGTTCACCAGCCCCCGGCTCCCACGCCTTCCTCGGGAACCTGTCTGCCCTCCATAAAGTCACTGTCTGCGAGACCCTCCAGACACAGACACAGGCACAAGCAAGGAGATCTTCAGGCGCATTGCTCCGATCTCCAAAGGCTTCACCGAGCTTTTTGACAACAAAAGTGCTTGCCCCAGCCAAAACAAGAGTTTGCATCAACTGCTTCTAATTGTATCAAACTTATGAGGGAAACAGTGCCCTAGTTTTTCATTTGCATTTACATGTGTAAGAGCATTTATCATCTATTTTTATATATTCAATAGTAAATGGCCTGTTCATACCCATTACCCATATTTCTATTTAATTGAGTATCTTTTCTCAGAGCTAGAGATAGAGATAGGTATATAGATATAGATAGATAGATAGATAGAGATATTATTGATTTCAGAGAGGAAGGGAGAGGGAGAGAAAGAGAGAGAGAAACATCAATGAGAGAGAAACGTTGATCGGCTGCCTCCTGCCCGCCCCACCCTGGGGATGCAGCCCACAACCCAGGCCACTGCCCGGACCGGGAATCAAACCTTCACCTCCTGGTAATGAGGTCGACACTAGTTTTTTATTGTTTATTCACACATTATATTTTTCAACTGCTAACATAAAGGGAATTCCTAGAAAAGTGTCATTTTGTTTTGTTTTGTCCATTTTTTGCCACACGATTTATCCATTCTTTATGTAGTTTCCATCACTTCAACAGTGATATGTAAAACCTCTCCAACTGCGGTAGATGTATCTGAAAGTCCAGGTCAGACTTGCCCAAGTTGAATCTACTTTATTATCCTTTGCAAAGAGCCAGCGTTCATTTCTGTGACTGGAGACAATTTCATTAATTCCTGTCTTCATTTATATTAATCCCTCCATTCTATTATCCTTGGCTTTAATGTTTTATTGTTTTCCCAGGATGCTAATTTATATGTTAAATTATTCTATTTTTATTTTTGCTTAATTTCATACACATATATACATACATATCTATCTATCTATATAAAGAGGTAGTATGCAAATTAGACTGGGATGTTGTAACTGGTCAGGCAGGAGGAGGTTACCTGTACCAGGTGAGGCCCCGAGTGGAGATGGAGACAGAGATGGGGGCCTGCCTGAGCGGGCCCGGTGGGTCCAGGGGCCTGGAGTGGACACAGGCCGGGGCCAGGGGGAGCCTGACTCCCGTGGCACTGGTCCGGGTGCTGGTTGTGCACTGGGCCTCTAGTGTGTGTGTGTGTGTGTACAGTATATATATATATATATATATATATATATATATATATATGTGTGTGTGTGTGTGTGTGTGTGGTATATATATATGTGTGTGTGTGTGTGTGTGTGTGTGGTATATGTGTGTGTGTGTGTGTGTGTGTGGTATATATATATATGTGTGAGTGTGTGTGTGTATGTGTGTACAGTATATGTGTGTGTGTGTGTGTGTGTGGTATATGTGTATGTGTGTGTGTGTGTGGTATATGTGTGTGTGTGTGTGTGTGTGTACAGTATATATGTGTGTGTGTGTGTGTGTGTGGTATATGTGTGTGTGTGTGTGTGTGGTATATGTGTGTGTGTGTGTGTGTGGTGTATATATGTGTGTGTGTGTGTGTGTGGTATATGTGTGTGTGTCTGTGGTATATATATATATATATATATATATATATGTGAGTGTGTGTGTGTATGTGTGTACAGTATATATATGTGTGGGTGTATGTGTGTGTGTGTATTTACATGATGTATTTCTTTTGAGTAGATTTTGAGCTTTCTAACAGTACAGTCACCTTGCCCAAAACATCTTTGTTTTGATCTTTTCCTACAGTCTGGGAGTTGCCTATCAATACAAACTTTCAAAGTATTTAAATGTATTGCCATGATTAATATGTCTGGTTTTCGCTAATCTAGCTTCGTGCTTTCTATTTATGGTTCTTCCTTTACATTCTATTTTAATTTTTTTCTTGTGATTTTCAAAGGTAAATGCCCTGCTTTTAAAATGTGTTGTGTGCATTTTCAAAAGGTTTGAACTTCATTTTTTTTGACACGCACCTCACTAACTTGAGTCTGACTTTAAAGGGAGAAGGCATTTGTCATCAGGACAGCATGCATGTCTAGAGGTTAAAGGAAGGGCCCCCCTCCCTCAGGACCCGGGCTGGTCTCAGAGCCAGGCCGCACCTTGTCCGGAGGCGGGAGCCCGGCCTGGGGGCTGGCAGGACTCAGGCAGGAGCGGGCTCTCCCTGACACTGTCCCTTCTCCCTCCGGGCCCTCCCGGGAAGACCTCCAAGGAGCCAGCGGCAGTGCCCTCCCTGGTCCTCACCTCCCTGCCCAAGAACTGCCACATCTTCCTCCTCAGAACATCCCCCTCGGCCTCAGGCTGGACGGGCAGGTGTAGGGGCCGTTACCGTGGCAGACATTCAACTTCTAGCCGCTGTGTCTGCCAGCAGTGCTTGCTGCTGGGCCTTACACAGTCTTCTTCTGAGTGGTGTTTTTATTTTTTTTTTTAACTTTTGCCTAATGACCTATTTTATGCACAGCATGTGGTTAAAATTAAAGTGATTCTGTTCATTCCACATACAAACCATTTTTCATCTCGGGGAAAAACAGTGATTACTCCCGGAGGACACTGCGCACAGTAGTTCTTGCTCACCGTCTGTCTCAGAGATGAAGAGAGGGGGGGAGGAGGAAATGGAGAGAGACGGAAAGAAGAGTATCTGGTGGCGCCCCAGTCAGAATCAAAGTTAAACTTGTATGGTCCATAATGTTGCATTTCCAGCTCGGACTGCCTCTCTCTATTAAAGTTCTCACCACGAATCAGCTCCATGACCTGGCAGCATGTTGTGCAGAGAAGATCTGCATTCCTACCAACATCAGCCCTCTCCACAAAGAAGGAAACAAAGGAAGAAACCAAAGGCAGAAAGGAACTGGCAGACTAAGTTATTGGCCTTCTAACCGGTTGCTAGCGTGTGTTGCTTTCATCAGCTGCTTTGCTGGCGGTTCCCTGGGAGAAACTCAGGCGTGGATGCTGGTGAAACAAGAGAATTACTACTTCCTCCCCGACCCTGGCTTAATCACCTGGAAAATATCATGAAATTGGAAATCATCTGCACACAGAATTTCCGCTTCTGCTCCCCAGTCTCTATTACCTGAGGAGCCTGCCTTCCCCTGGCGAAGGTAACTACACCTCATGGTGTGTGATTGGCTCAGACATTTCTTTAGAGAGACATCTTTGAGGATTTTACTCCGGAGTAAAATCTCCGTTATCCCCAACTCTTATCTTCCTGTTTACACTTACATCAGACGTCCCTTCTCTTTGTCCCAAGGCCTAGAATTCTGCCAAATAGAATTGCTTTTCAGTTAAGAATAATTATCTCTTAAAACCTAAATATCTTTGGAAATATTATAGACCTGTCCCTTGGCAAAGACCTCATCAAGCTGCTGGAGAAATCGGATGTTTAATCTTGGAGGGCTGCATAATAACAATAATGCGCAGCAGAGAAGATGGCTATGACATGCCAAATGTAGGCCGGCGGTCTTTACACCTTGGTGCACGGAGCATCAACTTCTAGAATTCGGGAGAAATGCAAAGTGTTTGGCCCCACCCCAGAGATTCTAAATCAGTCATTTGTGTTAAGTACAGGAATTTGCATGCAAACAAATTTTTCCAGGCAACTCTGATGCATGTAGCTGGATTCCAGGAAATGTTGTCCCCAAAAGAGTGCACAGAATGAGGTGTGCTCCTACGTGGGCCAGGCACACCGCCCATGCGGAGGTGATTTGAATACATGGAGCATCGGAGCTCCTAGGGGACGGGCTACAGTGGAAAGATAGATGAATATTTGAAAGTGACTCAGTGCCACAGGCATACTTTGTCATTTCAAAATTTCATCAAAGGTTGGCTTTGTACCCGAGAGAGCAGTAACCTGCATTTTCTTTTTTTCTCTTCTCCTCCTGCTCTTCTTCTGCAAAAGTCCCTACTCTCCAGGCCTGGGATCTAGTTTACATATCCCAATAGCACAGGGACAAAATCATTTTTATATACTGCATTAGGAGTCCGTCCACCATCTTTAACATTACTTCAATAAGAAGACATATAAAGTACAAACAATGCAACACACTCCTTCCCTAAGACAGAAACTTCATGGTAGACTGAGAGACAAGATTCCAAGAGAAAAATAAAGTCTTTGTTGTCAAGAACAAACATATAAGTTTATTATATTGCCTCTCCAAAAAGTTTTGCAGTGATTAGGAAAATCGCATTAGAAAGTCATTGCCACTTTCAAGGTTTTCCCCAAATATTTCTAGTTTTCCCTTAGAATTTTTTAATTAGAG